>SNQJ01S0017177.1:109952-140081 GCA_010110895.2 Picea sitchensis
TCTTATTCGAATGCATGATAAGTGGTCCATTTCATTAGCTATTGAGTTATCCCATTGTTCCAAGCATACCTAATTTATCATATTCTTAAGTTACCAAGCATCTTTGGCTTACAACCCCAAAGAGTTTCTTGGAGTGATAACAATATCTACTTTCTATTTCATGCCAGAGGTGAGGGTAGGCTGAGAGCGATTTGCACCCAGTGGAAATCTAGTGAAGAGCTCAGACTCACTAGAGTTCAGGCAACTGAATGGGACCTTTACTGCAGGGCATTGATTTGCTCGGGTATATAGTTGAAGGAGAGTCTCGACGATCTTAAATGAAATGGGGGAGATGGATCGGGCATCCTCACTGCCATAAATGTCTATAATGCGTTAGTATCCAAAATTTGGTCTCAAACCATTTGTGGATGGTGGCGTAAACTATGGGTTTGGGATCTTGCTCCCAAAATAAAACTATTCATCGAGTTATTATTGGAAGACAAAATCCTTACCTAGGATAAATTACAAAGAAGAGGTTGGTTTGGACCAAGCATTTGCTCCCTATGCTTAAAAAATCCCGAGACAACTTTGCACCTGATGGTTCATTGTTGTTTTGCTCAGTAGGTGTGCAATAGGATTACAATTTTTTTTATTATAAATATAGCCTGGACGAGTTCCTCTTTGAACTCTTGTTTTGGAGTTTGTATAAGACAATTTCCATTATACCATTCGTTGCCCTCTCTCATCTGTTGGAACTTGTGGCTAGAGTGTAACAAAGTTATTTTTGAGAGTGGAAGACCCTCTATCCACTCGGTTTTACACAAGACACTTGGATGTTTTGGCAGGCCCAGGGCTATTCAGAAAAAAAGTTGTTACCAAGTGCACTACTACGAATTTTCAAGAGAGAATTACAACTAGCTGGTTTGATGGAGTGACAAAATTAAATGGTCATCTAAATGGAGAAAGAGGTGTCCTAAGGATCAACGAGCATACACTTTATAAGTGGACCTTCAATTGTGGGATGAATACCAACACTAGGGTCGAGCTTCTAGGAGTGTGAGATTTATTAACACTTACTACATGGATTCATATCCTAGATCTACAAGTTTTTGGAGACTCCATAATCATATAGACTGGCTGAATCATAAAGATAAATTGTAGGTAATTAGTCTGGAGTGTTGGATGGACAGAATCAAAGATCTCTGCAAAGTATTCAGGAAAATCGAGTTCACTCACATTTACAGAGATAACAATAAGTAGGCAGACAAGTTATCCAAGAAGTATTTATAGAACCAAGAAGGAAAAATTTTCTACAACCAGTGGGAAGAGGGACATGAAGGCCCTACACTATTCTTGAATATTTTTTGATGTAATTTTTGGCACTGTTTGTTGAGTTTTTTAATGAAATTTTTAGTGATGGGGTTGATGGAAGGTCTTTGGACTATCTGTAGGTCATTGTAGAAATATCTTGGGTTCATTGTGGGTTGTTTCTTTTTGGATTTTATTAGTTACATTACTAGCTTGTGGTTATTTCACATTTAATATTGGAGGGAGTGAGGAGTTTATAAATGCTCCTTTCTTGTCGATACTTGTCTGAAAATTTTATATCAATATAAGAGTAATTTTCTGTTGGAAAAAGGTCATTTTTATTATGAATAAATAGAGTACAGGCAATGCTAAAATCATTAGCCATCCAAATTTAAGAAGGGGCGGGATGCACGAGGAATGAGATTATCTAATATAATGAATCTAGCCCCTCCAAGTCCTCTAAGTGGCTCACACCTTCATATAAATATTTCGATCATCATTGCTTGTTACCAACTTTGCCTCCATGTCTAATCGTGTTCTCACCAAACATTTTCCACTAGAAACACTGTTTTTCCTAGTTGAAGATGACTTCGATGTTAAGTGAGGAATTATACCATCAATGATATGAAACATTCAACACAAAAATGGATGAAAAACAAATTAATGCTTTAAAAAATGCGTCATATAGATATATATGATGCAACTGCACTACCTACTGAGTTTTTCTTTGGGCTTACTCAATGAAGTCACTGCACTACCTAGCTTTGTGTTCAACTTACTTGATGATGCATTGTATAGATGCATAATCCTTCACTTGTTGGAGTATCCTACATGTGTTATTGGCTATGAACAAGTGTTGTGATGATGAACCACAAAGATGGATAGTGGAAATGAATTCAACCATACTCTATTTGTTAGGAGAATTAGACACTTAGGATCTACTTAAGTTCAACTTAGTCTAATCCCTCATTAGTATATCAAATCGCTCATTTAAGTGAAGGAAAAATAATAGAATTTTCACCTCACTAAGTTGTAATATGGGATTTAAAGGATCCCAAGCATATTTTAGCAACTAGAATTGTTGATGATATTTCCAGGTTGTATAGATTTGAAAAGTTTGGTTTATCAACTCCTATATTGTTTTTTATTTCTCATAGAGATGACATCACAAAAAATTGGCATCAGTGGTTTGTTCATCTAAATTATCGCTCACTGCAACAATTATGTAACCAAAATATGATGATGGTTCTTCATTTTATTTCTTATAGAGATGGTATTTATTTTGGTTGTGCTCTCGATAAACACCATCGAGATAATTTTCACAAATTTGACTTATTTGGCACGCCTCAACCCCCTTATAGTTTGTTCATAGTGATTTGTGTGGTTCACTTCCTTATACTTCTTTATTTGGGTTCAAGTACTTCTTAACATTCATTGATTTTTTTTTTTTTCTATTTTCTGTAATGCATTTCTCGGGGAAACCCACCAGGCACTTCCCCTCATTTTGAGAATGGTACCTAGGGTAAATTGAATTTTTGTAGAAACTTGAAGCTTTGTCATGTCACTTAGAAGAATAGAGCATGGGTGGGGAGTATAACACTCCATCATGCAACCAATCGAGCTAGACCTAATTGAATACCTTCATTAATGAATTCTCAAGGCACATTTGGGTTTATTTCTTGAAACTTAAAGAGATAAAATTTTGACATATTTTTATCCTATAAGGCCCTTGTAGAAAAAAAAATGGACATCAAATTCAAAAGTTAAGAACAAATAATTGGAGAAAATAATAGAACAAATAATTTATAACTTAGTACACTAAAAAAGGTATTTAGATACAACATAATGTTCCATACACAACACAATAAAATTGTGTTGCTGAGAGAAATAATTACATATTAAAAGAAATGGTAAATTGTATGATCCAATCTAAGGGATCAAGTCCTCATTTTTGGTGAAGGCCATTAATTGTGTAAATTACATAGTTAGCTGCACTCCCACAAAGGATTTAATATGTATTACACTAGAAGAAACATGGAGTAACATTAAACTAGATGTAATCCACTTTTGTGTGTTTAGTTGTGAAGGATGGGTTCACATTTCTTATGAGAAAATGAAATCATTACAAACTAAGAGTGAAAAGTGCATTTTTGTTGGATACTCTAAATATGTAAATGGTTATAGACTTCTTCAACAAAATACAACATAAATTATTATTAGGAGAGATGTCAAGTTTGATGAAGATCTCTCGGCATGCATGCCTAATTCGACATTTATGCCATCTTTGACCAACAAGTCATCTTCAATGTATTCTTCTATTTCCTTTTTTCCTAGTATTGTTATTATGGTTTTTTATTCTAAAATGATGAGAGTAAGGATGAAAATCCACCTTTGTCTACTCACCCTTCTCTAGTTCATTCCATTTAATATGAACTTGCATCAACACTATTGCTTCCTAGATGGATCCATGCAACACAAGAAGCAATTGGTGATATTGCATGCAATCCTTTTGATTAGCATCATACACATTCATAGTTCTAGTGAGCCTCCTCTCTTTTGGCTCAAGTTTCAAAGACGTCTGATCCAAAAACATTTGCAAAATATTCTATCTATCTAGATTGTGATGTAGCAATGAATGAATAATATCATTCCTTATTGGAAAATGGTACTTTGGATCTTATCCCTCTTCCAAAATAAAGAAATCTTATTGGATGCAAATGGGTGTATAGAACCAATTATGTAGTGAATGCAAATTTTGATAGACATAAGGCACAATTGGTTGCCAAAATATTTTACCAAGTAGAAGGAATTGACTCTACTGAAACCTTTTCCCTTGAAGTGAAAATGAATTCCATCCACTTGGTTTTAGCCCTTGCAACTTCAAATAAATGGGAGGTCCATTAGATGGATGTTAAATCTTCCATCTTGAATGAGTTTTGTAAGAATAAATTTATATGGAAGGTCCATTAGATACATCCAGCCTCATAAAAACATAGGTCTCCGACCTCAAATACATATACATCCACATATATATAACTTTTGTTGGTGCACACTTGTAGGTAATCCTCACACACTTACTCAAGTGTGCAAACCACTGTGAAATGTGTGCACCCTTCCTTTGATGTGAAACCATGCACACATATCTAGGTGTGAAAAACACTATGAAATGTGTACACCCTATCTTTGATGACAAACCTCGTGCACTACTCAGGTGCGTGAAAAACCAAAACTTGGTGCCAATGGCTCACCAACCTATATGTACGTTTACATTTGCAATTGGTACAAACGAATCACCAACCTATCTATACAATTACAAGGGGTTTCAGATTAGGGACATTACAACATAGACATGAACAAAATCATTGTCAAGAAGTAATTCTTGATCCCTCGGATATACAATATTCTTGATCAACTTAAGGGTGCCAAGTTCTTTAGTAATATTGATTTGAAGTTAGGCTACCACCTAGTTCTGATAGAACCAACTAATGTATGGAAGAAAACCTTCAAATCTAAAGAAGGCCTTTTTGAGTGGTTGGTCATGCCTTTTTGCTTGACTAATGCTCCAACAATAATCATGATGATGATGGATAATATCTCATGGCATTTCACAAACTCATTTGTGGTTGCATATTTGGATGACATCCTCATCTTCAGTTGGACCTAGGTAGAACATTCGCACCACATTCAACAGGTCCCGAGAACCTTGTGGCAACACAATTTATACGCCAATTTGGAGAAATGTTCATTTGGCATGCAAATAATTCAATACTTAGGATACATCGTGGATGAACATGGGGTGCATGTGGACCCAACCAATATCCAATTCATTTGCAATTGGCTAGATTTAACAACTTTGATAGAGCTCCGTGGCTTCTTGGGAATCGCCAACTTCTATTGTAGGTTCGTGTTGGGATTCTCTCATATCGCTTGGCCCTTAAGTCAAGTGACCAAGGGTGGAGATAAAGCCAAGTTTTCTTGGTCTAAATCAAAACAAAAATCATTCCAGGATCTGAAACACCACCTCTTCTCTACACCAGTCCTCATGTTTCCAGACCTGGAAAAACCATTTGAGATTGAGATAGATGCCTTCGACTATGCTATCAATGTTGTCCTCACTTAACATGGACATATGACGGATTATCATAGTGAAAAACTATATGATTTTATTTTTAGATATACCACATATGACAAGGAGATGTACTCCATTGTGCAGGCATGCCGATAGTGGAAGAATTATATTATGGGAAAATAAACGATCATCCACAGTGATCACAAGCCTCTACAATTCATGTAGACAAAAGGAAAGTTATAGAATGACCACCATTAGAAGTGGTCTACATACTTGTAAAAAGTCCACTTGAACATTAAGTACAAAAGGGAAATTCCAACCACATTGCGGACTGCCTCAGTCAGCCTCTTGTTGTGGCGCTAACCATGGTTCTTAACTGTTGTGGGCACGAGACCCCTAGGTGGCCACAATTATACAACAATGAATCTGAATTCGTTTCTACTTATCATACACTAAGTGCAGGAAAACAAGTCCCATAATTCGACCTCCAGGATGCACTCTTGTGTTGTTTGGGCCATCTTTGTGTTCCTTCAAGAAAGCATGCAAAGCTTATTTGGGAGGCACATTACAGTCGGGTGGCAGGGAACTTCGGTGTGGAGAAGACATTAGCAGTGATTCAAAAGTATTTCTACTGGCCAAAGATTTGATAGGACGTTATCCAACATATTAGGTATTGCACTACTTATGCATCAATAAATTTCCCATTAAGAAGAAAGGGTTGTACACTTCTCTCTCTACCCTAGACAAGCCCTAGGATTTAGTCTCCATGGATTACATTTCATTTTTCTCCTCCACCAAACATGGTTGTGATTTTGTCTTTGTGGTTGTCAAATGGTTCTCTAAGATGGCCATTTTGGCACCATGTAAAAAGAGTTTCACAATCGATGCCACTACTAAAATATTCTTTGATCATGTTTGGGTTCATTTCGGGCTACCACGAATCATTATTTTAGATAGGGACAACAGGTTCCTTAGTACCTTTTGTTCCATCCTATGGTCTTTGATGGACACAAAGTTGACCAAATCGGCTTCTTTTCACCCCAAACAAATGGACAAATGAAAGTGGTCAATGGGATGATTCCGTATATCCTATGCATGTATAACTCCAAGCATCCACGTACATGGGATGAGAGCCTTCCATATGTTCAACATAGCTATAATAGAGCCCTCCACAACTCTAGTGGTCACATCCCTTTCAGGTGTGCTTCGGGTTCCATTAATTGGTCCCGATTGATGTAGCTTTTCCTGTTCCATATTCACTGATAGAGTCCTCCCATGCTCAAATAAAGGAATACATAGCAACCAAATTTGTTGAATGGATCCAACACCTCCAAAAGCAGGTTCATGATATCTTGCAGAAGGCCAATGCCAAGTAAAAGTTTTTTGGGTATGTGTTATATTATTTTCATGAGTAGTAGTGTCTGAGCGTATGCGCTGGACGCGCAGGGGGCCGTTAGGCCTCCCCTCAGGGGTTTGGGGGCAGCGCCCCCGATTTTTTTTTTTTCTGCATCGGGACCACATTATATTTAGGTGGTTTTTCGGCACATGGTTTCTTTTCCGATGGTTTTCTATTTTCAGTTAAGGAATTAGGGTTTTGGACTAATCCAGGTCATTGGGTTAGGGTTTTTGATGTCGCTGGCTCCTATATGTATTTTGTATTGTAAACATTGTAACACAATGAATGAATATATAATATGTTTGTTTTCCCGGTTTGGGTTTCCAGGGGAAAAATATCTGTGTAATGTTTGTATTTTCCATTGTATCTTTTATGTTCTTTTTCTGAATATCTGTTTGCAGTAGATATTGTACAAGGTTAGAATTTACACAAGCAACGACATGAACAACATCAATTTCCACACAAGTTTCAAGTTGGTGAGAAGGTATGGTTGTGTTTTCATAAAGAGTGCCTCTCGAGACCACACCAAAATCTCAAACCAGTCCGTTAGGGGCCTTACACCATCACAAAGGTTGTGGGTGAAAATTATTTCGAATTGAGTATTCCTCCTTTCCTTGGCTTGCACACAATATTTAATGTGGCGTTCCTTCGAACATATTTCCCACTTTTGTTGGACACCTCAGAGGTGGTTAAGTAATTGGCCCCTATAGAAATCAATACTGATTTCTTTGAGAAAGTTACAATGGATCGGATAATGGACATCAAAATGAAGGGCATCCACTAGCAGAACTTACAACTCTATTGGGTTGTCAAAGCAAGACAACTTCTTCAACAAGGCAAATGGCTCACCAAGATTCAGATTCAATAAAAGTTTCCCCATCTACTATAGGAACTTGACGCAATGGGGACCATTGCTTCCTAAGGTGGGAAGACTGATCTAGGTGGATATCCGTGGTCACCCACCTCTACCACTGACTCAACACAATTCTCCATCTTGTCAATTTTGTTATGATTTTTTAAAGATTTTATGGGTCCTAAAATTATGGGGCTATTTTGAGGCCCTAAACAATATTTTCTAGGAAATTCATGAGCCTAGGATTTTCAACGAGCTACTGTGCACACCAAATGAAGATTGTATGAAAAATTTGTGCCCCCGGGAAGTTGATGTAGAAACCTAACCACCTCGGGCCCAAAAACACATTTTGGGGCTTCACCTCTTAGGGTTAGGATTTTGGACCTTTATGGTTCTCACTAAATGTTAAAAGGACATTATTTTGGTCCCTTGTATTATCTTTTGTGAATGAGTGTAGCTAACATCTCTCTCTCTCTCTCTTCAAAGATAAGCTACCATCATTCTAGCCAGTTTGTGTTCTACAATATTCCACTACTTTATTCATGAATAGAAGTTGGGTTTTCATTGTATTACTATGCTCTCTTCTATATTTCTCTGTGTGTTTCATTTCTTTCCCTATACAATCCATATCAGAGGGGTTTGATGGTGCAGGGATCACAAAATAATCATCAAGTCCCCAATCACTGCAAACTTTCTATTCTTTTATCCTTAACCATGAACGACTAGTGTTGAATTTGGCTTGCCATTTATTGCGATTCCTAGACCCCATGCAAACTTTATTTCCTTTCATTCCTCCATGTCATAGATAGCCCCTTGCACCTGCCATCCTTAATTTATAAATCTTCTTCTTATTATTATAACTATGACTTATTACTATTGTAACTATTGCTTATTATTTATTATGAACATTTTATAGATAATTTTGTCAATATTTTTTTTTTTTTTTTTTAAGTAAGAAGTATCATATATTAAAAGCCTTCCAGAACTGAAGTAGAGTTGCAAAATACAGAGATAGCCATACTGTAGTTACTGGACTTCCCCAACAGAGGGGAAACCAGTCCAGCCAGCATAGGAGTCAAACATAAGTAGTATGACAGGCTAAGAAAAATAGTCTTAAACAAACTGTTCATCAGTTAAAACTAAAAGAGGCGGATAAGACCTCGAAAAACACTATAGACCTAGACACCTGGTAGATAAACTGGCCATGTGGCGTGGAGTTCCTCGGTCCAAGGATCCTCCTCGACATACGTCACCTGGTCTACCCACTGCATTTCGACTTTCACGTTGCACGCGGTTCCATCAGCACCTGTCGTAGCATTTTGCAGCGGTTTCCTTGCTGATTCCACCTCCACAACACTGCTCTCGCGCCCATCCTGCTCCAGTCCCATCTCTGCTGAGCACTACACCTTGTCATGTCCTTCACCTGGAGCTGCACTGGGTTCCTCCATTGGGGTCGCTTCTGCTGGGTCTGAGGAGAAATCTTCGTGCATGGAGGAGAGAGTCTGAAGAAAGACCGCCACCTTTTCATCTGTAGCTTGTAGGCGAAATTGGAGGTCCTCCACCCCCTGGCGGAGTTCAAAGACCAAACCGTGAAGGATGGCCAGGATGCCTTTGAACTGCGCGCTATTGAAGGAATCAATGAACTGGTATCCAACATTCCCAGGCTTACGAGGAGGAGGAGGTTCGCCTCCTGAGTTTCTCAGAGAGTCAAGGACTGGTGTGGGGGCAGTGAAATCCACGGGAGGGTCGAGAAAGAGACGCGAGAATGAGCTCGACATCCGAGGGATGATTGCCAGACATTGAAACTGCGAATTCGCCACAGCGTGAGAGGAAGCAATGAAAAGCTTGGACTGGAGGGGGGGGGGGAGGAGCAGATGGAAGGTGAGTCGGGAGGCAAGACCGAGGGCCGACGAGGCTTCCAGGGAGAGCCCCTCCGCGGCCTTCCCCTTGGACGCGACATAAGGTAATAATTGTGACTGGCTGAGGAGATTAGGTGCACCAGGCAAAGGTATATGGCCTGGGGGTGAGCAGGGGAAACATTGAGCCAATGAATTCAAGTAGGATCAGGCCATGGCTGCGAAGGGAGGAGCCCTTCGGGACGCAAGCGGAGATGAGAGACAAACACCATTAACCAAGCCATACAAAGACGCGAATAAGGAGAGGGAGACTTCATTAATGCCCCTTCAAGTCGTAGTAATGGCTATTTAATTGCAGAGGAGGGTGGCGGGCGGTGGCACGAGCCCGTCACATGGCTCCATGCCTCAGTGGCTGGTGCCTGCCTCCGTCGTATGCCAAGTGTGCCGCACTAACACCCCATTCGGGGAGGCATCCACCATTCCAGCTTTGCAGATACACTGCTGGAGGATAGGGTGATCATGATCCTGGGCTGAATTGCATTGGAGTTCCAGTCCACTCCAGTTGGTACCCAGATTAGTCAGTTCATCCGCAACTTGATTCTCCTTCCTCCTGATGTGTGCGGGAATGATAGCCTGATTTGAATGCAGTAGATCTGTGATGATCTGTAGGCCGTGTGATAGTCTCCAGCTAGGCGATATTCTGTCCGGATTTGCCCCGTTTAAAATTCTACACAGCAGGTTGATGATGACTTGAGAGTCCCCCTCAACGATTATCTTGGTGTAATTGTTTTTGATGGCCAATTGCAGTCCTTTGATAAGACCCCGGAGTTTTGCTGCATTGTTCGTNTGCGCTTATGACAAGGATGTGCCCATGATGGTTGCGGAAGACTACTCCATAGCCTGCAGCCCCTGGAATGACCTTAGAGGCTCCGTCAAAATTGAGCTTGATGAAATCCTTTGGGGGAGGAGACCAAAAGGAGGGGCTGCTAGATGGGGTGGTGAGAGAAGAGGAGGGGAGAGCCTGAAGAGAAGGGAGAGGTGTCCAATGTCGGAGGATGGGGAGTTCGGAGGGAGTGCAGGTCAAGTCTGCGTCGGACCATTTCCGTAGGTGGAGGGTTTCCAGGATGTTGCGATGGCACTGACGCCAGCACTGTTGCCACGGGAGGGAGATACTTCTGAAGAGTCTTCTGTTTCTTTCTTTCCAAGTTTACCAAAGGATAAAGCCGGGTAGAAGTTCCCAGATCCGATTAAGGAGGGGAGAATGGAAAGCCTAGTCCCTCCAGTTCGTAATGGTTTCGAGGATGCTATCTCTGAGGCGGTCCGAGGTACGCATGATAAGCGTTGCTTGATCCCAGATTTGAGCTGTGTAAGGACAAGAATTGAGGAGATGGTTCATGGTTTCCTCTACCCCTCCACAAAGTATACATAAAGAGGGTCCCACAAAACCTCTTTTTGAGAGGTTGTCCCACGTTAGAATGCTTGAATGGGAGACCAGCCAGAGGAAAAGAGTGATTTTCGGCCAGTGTTTAAGACTCCAAATTTTATGCCAAACTTTCGAAGTAGGGAGGGGGTCTGATTGAGTTTTGATTTGGTAGGCTTCCCGCGTGATGAAGGAGCCCTGTGGCCTGTATCCCCACCGAAGAATATCTTCTCCTGCAATTTTGGGAATTTTTTGTTTAGTCATCTCTTCTTGCAAAGGTGCCAGATCTACATGCACCTCCAGGTTAATGCATTCCCTATCCAAATGCCAGTAGCACCAGGTGTCCTCCATGGGATTGTCCTACCAGTAGTCAGCTACTCTTGTCAGGCCTACCCGTGTGGCTTGGGTGCAGATGTCGCAGGCCCAGTCCTAAGTGTTCAGAGCTGGCCACTGTTGCCAGGAGTCTTGCTAGAAAAGAGCAGTTTCCCCATTTCCTATCTCCCAGAAGGTGTGCTGAGTCACCAGCTGTTTGTTCTGCTTGGCCGTTGTCCAAATTAATGAGCCCGGGTTGTCCCCATTCCAACGAATTAGGTTCTTCTCTGCCATATTTGGAGCATATTTCTTCCTCCAGAGTCTGGCCCAAATATCCTTGGGATTTTTTAACCAACGCCACCAAATTTTGGCGCTGATAACCTTGTTCATTATAAAGGGATCCCTTAATCCCAGGCCTCCTTGTTCTTTGGGCCGACAAAGTTTGTCCCAATTGACTAGTGCTATTTTCTTCCCTTTGTTGAGGCCTTGCCAAATGAAGTTTCTTTGTAAGATTTTGATGGTTGTGAGGATGAAATTTGGGGCAACCAGCGCGGAAAAAGAATAGATCGGGAGGGCTTGAAGAACAGCTTGGAGGAGAGTGAGATGACTGGGAAGGTTTAAGGCTCTAAAGGTCCAGGAGGAGAGCCTCTTGGAAAAGGAGGATAAAAGATGTTCCCAGGAGGAATTTCAGAGGGCATTGTCAATCAAGGGAATGCCAAGGTATTTGGACGGAAGGGAGCTTCTGTTGAAACCTAGGATATCCGAGATGTGGCACTGGATCTGAGGGGGCGTATTAAAGAAAAAGATTTGGGATTTATCCTTGTTGCAGTCCAGACCTGAGGCATCTGAGAAGGTTTGGAGGATCTCCTGGAGAGAGTTGGCTTCAGGGACCGTAGGGCTGCGCATCAAGAGGGTGTCATCCACAAATTGGCTATGTGAGATAGGGGGTGAGATGTCGTGCAGGGGTAAACCTGTCAGAAAGTTGTTTTCTATTGCTGCATGGATGGAGCAGCTGAGACCTTCGGCCAAGATTATGAAGAGGAAAGGGGAGAGGGGATCGCCCTGTCTAATCCCTCTTGAAGGGGAGAAGGGTTGCGAGGGGACACCATTGATGAGAAGAGAGAAGAAAGCCGAGGAGGTTAGATTCAAAATCCAAGTTACCCAGTTTTGATCAAATCCAAAAGCTAGAAGCATTGCTCACATATATTCCCAGCTTATCTTATCAAAGGCTTTGGAGAGGTCTAATTTGAGGAGCATACCTGGAGTTTTGGTTTTTTGCAGAGAGTGAATTACTTCATGAGCTAGGATGACGCTATCCAGGATTTGTCTGCCCTCAACATATCCAGATTGCTCTGGGGATATGATTGTCGGTAAGATAGGCTTGAGTCTCCGGACTATCACTTTTGTAAGGAGTTTGTAGATGACGTTGCAAAGAGCTATAGGCCTGAACTTCTTGGGCTGATGTGCATGCCCCTCTTTGGGAACTAGGGTGAGGAAAATGGCATTGAGAGCCTGGAGGACCTGTCCAGTGGCTCTAGAGTCTTCCAAAATTTCCCAAACCTCTGTCCTGATCATCGACCAACAATAGTGGAAAAATTCGTTGGTGAAGCCGTCAGGACCAGGAGCCTTGCATTTAGGGGTGTCCTGAAGCGCTTGATCTACTTCCTCGATTGTGAAGGGCCGAAGAAGAGATGTGTTTTTCTCCTGGGTAACGAGGGAGGGCACATGCCGCGTAACCTTATTGATTGCTTCATGTCTATCTGGAATGGGTTCTGTGAGGAGGTTTTGAAAATACTCGATCAAGGTTGTTTCCATGTCAGCATGGGAGTGAATGGTTTCCCCTTCATCCGAGATGAGATGCGTGATCTTATTAGAATGTCGTCTTTGGATAACCGTTCTGTGAAAGAATTTGGTGTTGCGTTCCCCTTCCTTGAGCCATTGGATACACGACTTTTGTTTCCATAAGATCTCTTCCTGTCTTTTCCTAGCTTCAATCTATTGATTTACTTTTATTTCCTGGGCTTTTAGCTCATCTGTTAGCCCTTGCACTTTGATCTGATGCTAAATCTCACCCATTTGTTCTGAAAGCTGTTTTTGGGAGTCGAAGATGTTGCCAAAGGTATGCTTGTTCCAAAGTTTGAGAGTTTGTTTAAGATTCCTTAACTTTTGCTGGAATCTATACATTTTGGATCCGCGAGGGATCGCTGCCTCCCTCCACCAATATTGGATATTTGTTCGGAAATCAGGGTGGTCTAGCCAGAACTGTTCATACTTAAAGGTTTTCTTACCAGGTGTGGCTGGGGCATCCAACCATAACTGTATGGGCCAGTGATCTGAACTAGCGAGGTTCAAGATAGTAGATTCCATTGTCGTGCCGTCCATCATGAGGGATTTTGAGATGAGGAAACGATCTAGTTTGTAGGCGATTTGATGTATTCTCGTCCTTCTGTTTATCCAAGTGTGAATGCCATTGTTGGCCTCCAGGTCGATAAGGTGAAGATCGTCTATTAGGCTATTGAATTCGCTGGAGTCCCGATCCAGTCGTCTTGATCCTCCTTTTTTTTCCTCCAGGCTGCGGATGATATTGAAATCACCACCAACAATCCATCTATTGTACTATGTAAGACTGGATAAGTAACTCAGGCTTCTGAGGAAGGCCTACTTATCCCTTGGATTGGTCGGGCCGTAGACATTGGTCATATGTCCGGGCTTGTTTGAGCCGATGAGCCTGTAATCTGCTGTGATGGACCATTTGGTTGTGAGGAAGTTTTCCATCAGCACGGCGTTGGTGTTCCAGAGGATAGCCAATCCTCCGGCTGTTCCTATGGCGTCGATTGAGACTGCTCCTCCTTGCCTCCAGCAGTAGGGAAGTAGCCTGTTAATGTCTTCTGAAGTACATTTTGTTTCCTCCAATAGTACAATGTCTGGTGTTTCCACTAAGATCAGCTCTCGTAGCATTTTTTGCTTGCTACGTCCGTTGAGGCCTTTGATATTCCATGATATGATCTTCATAATGATGGGGGGGTGGGGAGAGGAGGGAAGCTGTCTAAGATCAGGTGGATTTGTCCCGAGTTTACCATAAAGTTTCCTATTTCTTGTATGAGCTTGTTAGTGGATTTCCTCCCCCTTTTCTTTTCGTCTTTCTGAGTTTTATTTGGGTTTTTTGTCTGACTGCCCTGGATTCCCAGGGCTTTGCTAGCTTGAGCTGAGGACCCAACGGAAGAGTTGAGAAAGACTTTGTGCACCTTCCGCAGTTGATCCCTGGGTATAGTGTAAAGTTTTTGATGCCTATAGGCGTGCTCAAGGTGCTCCAGATCCACCTCGGCTAGGTCTTGCTCCTCCAACTCCATTTCCTCATCCCCGTCCTCTGTCTCCTGCAAGCCTTGCGGATCCCGAGCCAAGTCTAGGGGAGGGAGGTCCGGTTCCTTACTTTGTGGGGGCCGTTCAGTGCTTTGGCCAATGTATTGGGGTCCATTGTCCAGGGGTGGTACATTTGGGTTTGCAGGGGTTGTGGGGTTTTCTGGTTGATCTTGTAAAATTGCAAACTTATTGCTGGTTGAGGGATCTTTACTTACCTGAGCCGGTTGTTTTCTTCCTCCCTGACATCTTTTCCCTGCTGGTTGTACAAAGCCTTCCTTGTCTTTGTCGCTTTCTGGGTTCCCTTCTTTATGAGCCATATTGAGAGGGCACTCTCTAAAGAGATGACCATGTTCGTGGCATTTCCTACATCGGAATGGAATATGTTCGTAGTCGATGGTTTGGGACCAGTCCTCGTCATGATATTCCAGTGTGATGGATCCTGGGAGCGGCTTAGCTATGTTCAGATACACACAGATTCACGCATAAGATGTGTAGCGTCGTTGCTTGGTGGCTTCGGAGGACTTAACATAGATGCCAATGGTATTGCCAATGCCGACCAGGACCTCTTCCAGCTAGAATTCCTGGGGAAGAGAGTACAGTCTAATCCATACCGGCGCGTGGGCAAAGTCTTCCTTCTCAGGGCTGAACTTTTCTGTCCAAAATCTTAAGAAGAGTCCAGCCGAGTTGTAGAAATATGCCCCCCCCGTCAAAGATGCGATTGCAATCCTCAAGGTTGTGGAGGATGATTGTGAAGAACCCCTTGGAACCCAGTTGTAAATCATAGTGACCTTTTGGTTTCCACCAGTGTTGTATCCATTTGACTAGATCACGCTCAGAAGGCCAAAGCCCTATAAATTTTCCCACCAGAGCATAGTCTCGCATGTATTTCTTATGCTCTTCTATGCGTGGCGAGCTTATGACGTATTTTGGGGCCTGTGGTGCCTGTGGAATGCATTTACCCAGCATCCAAGGAGCCGACGCGTTTGTAGGGACAGTCTCTTTAACTGGATCGATATCCATTTCCCGATCCTTGAAGGTCCCTTCCGCTAGAAGCTTCGAGCGCATGTCTGGAGGCAGCTCAAAGGTCGGACTTTTCGCTCCTACTGCGGGGTTTTCATTTGCCGTGATTTGACTGTAGGAGACGCCAGTCGACGCCCCCTCCTTGCGTGACATGAGCCCCCGCGAGGCAGTCGTTGTGATAGCACAGTTTGTGGCGGCTGTGAAGCCCTAAACCCTAGTTGCAGAGCCGGTTGCAACCAACTATGTTGTTTTTTGTCGATATTTTTATTTATTGACATTATTTTGAACATTTTTACACATTATTCTTAACATTATTATAAATATTTTTTTTAATAAATTTTAATGAACATTATTTTGAAATTGTTTTAAACTTTAAAGATTTAGATAAAAAAAAAAATTAAACATTATTTTTAATCTTTAATAAATGTTTGATGAATGATAAACATTATTTTTGAGCTTTAATAAACGCTTTGAGAATGTTTTTTTTCAATTTATTTTAGATGTTTATAAGAATGTGAATATACATATAATGTTAGATATATATTTCAATTTATAAATGTCTAAAATGGAGTCCATTAATTGCTAAGTATCTATTTTGAGGGGACATTAGTAATAAATCTTCTTTGAATATTTATTAAGTGTGTACTTACCTAAAGTCCGAGGGTTAGCTCAAGTGGATGAGTGCCATTGTTTGCTCGAATGAGGTTCCAGGGTTGAATCCCTGGCTAGGAGCCTGTTTAGAGCCTCGCTTGATGTCCCCACTGGGATAGGCCCGTAATCAAGCCGAACGATTTACCCCGTTTTCCATCCACGAAATGTGGGGAAGTACTCAAGAATTTCTCGTGTTGTATTCCCAGGAAAAAAAATGTATACTCACCTAAAATTTTGAAGGGTAAAAAAATAAAAAAATACTCTTCATTATAATAATAGTTGCTAAATAAATGTAAAATATACTTATTAACAAACATATTCCATAGTGAACTTTTGCACCTTTGTTTTAAATGATACATTATTTAAGGACACCTTATTGATTCTAACTCCAACAATTCTAAAATCTACATGTAAAATATACTTATTAACGAACATATTCCATAGTGGACTTTTGCACCTTTGTTTTAAGTGGTACATTATTTAAGGACAACTTATTGATTCTAACTTCAACAATTCTAAAATCCACTCGTTTTGAGCAACAATGGTTGGATTACACCTCTATTACTTTTCTACGTTGCTTTATTCACATTTGTTTTATATATTTTTTTATAATGATTAATTGCAATAATGTCTATGTACATATTGCAACTTGCTATGGTGCTTTAATTCTATCGTCCTTTAAAAAAATAAGGAGAATATATTGCAACTCTCCATGCTACACCTCCATAAGTTTGTTGAGATGCTTTCACAAATTAAAATTATTTATATTGGAAAAACAAAAACTTTCATTTGGTGTTCTGGTTATGGATAAATTTATGTTCTTTATAATTGAAAAACTTTCATTTGGTGTTCTGGTTATGGATAAATTTATGTTCTTTATAATTGAAAAACTTTCATTTAGAGTTAATGTGGATAGTTGGGAGGATTTTCCAAATTAATGGTGGTTCAATGGTGTTAGTCTTGCATTACTCTAATGTAATTAGTAAATTTATCAGTTTTTTTATAATTAATTTTAATAAGAGATGTATGATACTTGATTATGGAAATAGGAACATGTTTTGGGAAATATTGTTTTTTTTTCTTAAACCATGGTTTATTAAATTTAACTTGGTAAGCATAGCCATGTTTATACCCATGTTCTCATGAGATTGCCAAATTTTCCATTTCATTTGTGGAACATTACTATTCTTGGAACATTATTATTTTTGAAGAGATTGATCGTTTTCTTCGTAAGTTTCTTAAAATTGATTCTAACCACTTCAAAAAAAGTATCACCACCTTGAAAGTAATGTGCGAGGATATCAATCGGAATGAAGGTCTTCTGAATCATGTCATAACACATTGTGAAGTCCACCCATGGCTCCATATTTTGAATTATGAGAACACTATAGGATTTGTCAAAAGAGAGTCCATTTTGTAATGCCTTGTCTCTATTATATTCCACTAAGACTAGTGAACCTAGGACAAAATAACTCGAATACTAAGCTATCTTTTAATATGATATCTGATGTGATATCTATGATCTCATTTGCATATATAATCATGCATTCCAATTACTATGTTTACGTAGATGTGTTCTGATGATTTGCCATGATGGGAGTATTCAATAATGATTATGGGGCTATTATGTCATATATGTCCTCGTTAGCATGTGGTTCATTGATACTCGTGATGTTATGACGATGTTGTGTTCTCATGATGGTAGTTATCATCTGTTCTTTGATATTCATGATGTTATGATGATGTTAGGTTCTCATGATGGCATGTGATAACATGCAGTTATTTCTATTCATGGTGTGATGATGATGCTATGATTATAATTAATGCTTAGTTTCATGATGTGAGGTGGATATGGATACGAGAGCCACTCTATGGGCCTAAAGGGAAAGTTCATTAAAGATCTCATGGAAGCCCATATCCATAAARGAAATATCTCTRCATAAGAAACACTTTATGGGTTGGGGACACACTCAATCACTAATGYGATRCTAGTGTTTCCTCTACTTCYTKTGATACTAAAAGTTTGAGAAGAGGGTTGGACTTATACTTGCCTATGGAGTTGTGATGATAGAYTTTCAATGGTCAGGGTTGGATTCCTAGTTGGAGMTRTTGGAGGGAGTTTAGGCCAACCTTTKCATATGGMTASRGTATGGGGSTTAGCATACCTTACCAGATTCCTAGCACCATTTAGATGATCCCTATGGGACATAGATCCCAGTGTAGGCCAAGGAGGCCATAGAGCTTGATGTTAAAAGTTGTGGAGTTGTACTCACACTCCCCTGAAGTTGTGAAGTGAAATTTCAATGCCTATTGTAGTCACACCATGATAGATGACTGTTATACTAGTTGCAGTAAAGGGCCCGTGCCATGTTGAGGGAGACCATCTAAAGTATTGGGTAATGATTTGGAGGAAGATAAGATGGTGTGATTTGGGTGAGGGTGCATAAGGGAGGAAGTAAACCCCTATGATTGAATTGATTTGATGCATGATAGTATGTTCTTGTTGTAAATTAGACATTCAAGTATTTTAATCAAGAGCGTGTATTCATATATGGCACTATGTGTTTTTAGTAGTGCATGTGTAAGATTTACCTATGGTGGCCACATGAGTAACTCCTTCACCCATACAATAGTACTAGTATATTTAGGAACATATTTTGCGATGGCTATGCATAATTAAATAATATCTTGGATATGAAACAAGTAAATATATAATAATAATAATAATAGGTGCACACTAAAAGAAAATTAACAAGAATGTCAAAAATAAACTATTTCCATAAGAATGACACGTGGAGGTGTATTGAGGGTTAGTTCATGTAGCCTTAGTGATTAAAGGCTTAGGGGCTCTCAATCTTTGATTGAGGGGTTGGTTATGAGAGTTGTACCCAAAATATGTTGCACATCTCTGTTGTTGTTTCTTGCTAGTTGTTGTAAGTGGAATTTGGTCTATGGTTGTGTTCTTTTTTTGTAAGTTAATTTCAATGGCTACTTCCAGGTATTCCTCCAAACTTGTCTTGATTCCTAGTACATATAATTATTTATATTCTTGTAAATTGATAAATGGTACATGAAATTATTTTTGTTCTTTTGTCTAAGATATATCTGATTTTTTTATTCAAATGATTTCAAGTAGGGCCATATTGTTGGTATTTACATTTCAACATATTACTTTAATAACTTATTTAATGACTATATTGCTCATTAATATAGATATGTTGCACATAGTGGGTAAATTTGTTTCACTAAACATTATGTATTGTTTTTCTTTTATTGAACATTATACATTTGAACAATTCTTGTCTATTAAAGCTCCGCCACTTTGGAAAAAATAAATGTGGTTTGAATTATGAGAATGTTATAGGATTTGTGAATAAATAGGTCGTTTGAAGGATTCTTCTTCATTTCCTCAACATTTTGAAAAAGAAAAAACATAAAATTAACTCAAACGATAATTAATGAAGAAGAAACCTCTAAAGATAATTTAGTTTTCCAAAGTGCCCAGCTAATCCCTACACCTACAAAGATTATGATGTTAGAAAATAATTTCAATATCTCCTTGACAAGATTAAAGTTATGATGTTAGAAAATAATTTCAATATCTCC
Source organism: Picea sitchensis (assembly GCA_010110895.2). Lineage (NCBI taxonomy): Eukaryota > Viridiplantae > Streptophyta > Pinopsida > Pinales > Pinaceae > Picea > Picea sitchensis. The sequence continues at coordinate 129,783 of SNQJ01S0017177.1, forward strand.
TTGACAAGATTAAGGTTATGATGTTAGAAAATAATTTCAATGTCTCCTTGACTTGGGTTATGTAGATAGTTTCGATCGAATCTTTTCTCCTTGACAAGATTATGTTATTAGAAAATAATTTCAATATCTCCTTGACTTGGCTCTGTAGATAGTTTCGATCGAATCTCAAAAGAGAAACAATGTCATCACCCAATTTAGTTGAAGGAAAGCATTGAACATAAATAAAACTACATCACCTTGGCCCAAACTACATCTACCTTGGCCCAATTAAATTGGTCATTGCTTGTAAATTTCGCTCACCTAAAAGGTTAAAAAATGATTATCAAATACAAATTGTGAGTGGAAAGTGGTAAAATCTTCCAAATCCATCTCTCATCGATAAATGTATCTTTTATGTATGTAGCAAAATGTTATATAGAGACATGAAATATAAACATTTTTATTTATATAAAAATAAATAATCTTTAATAACTGTATCTTTTATGTATGTAGAAAAATGTTATATAGAGACATGAAATATAAACATTTTTATTTATTTTAAAGAAATAATCTGTATTGATATATTATATTAATCTCTCATTGTTTAAAGCAAACCCATGGATGATTAATATATGTAAAGCATTTTGAAAATTTGATGAAATAATTTGGTTTTTGAGAAGTTGCATGGACATTGATTATATTGCTGATTTAAATATGGATTAGATGCATGTGTATATTATGCTTTGAGACATATTTTACAATGAAATTAATTTTCTATAAATTTACATTTTTACATTCATATTCAAATGGGTTGTAAGTGTGAAGATGGAGAGGTAAGGTGGGTTACACAAAATTTATTTCTCCAGGGCTTTAGAGAGGGATATGAGATGAATTTTATTTATTGAGGATAATATGGATGGATTTCGTGGTATAAGATATGGTTTTAAGCTAAGAACTAGATGATTATGATCAAACTAATGATTATAGGGCTTATGATCTATGCAATGGATCTTGTATCATTGCATTGACCTTACAAAAGGAATATTTAGCCTAATAAACAGAGTTACGTATAATTTCACTTATTGCATGCAATGGTGATTGATCTTATGGCTCATGATGTGGTTTATGACTAAAATCCATGCACTTAAGACCAATCTAGTGCTCTTAAGGATCATAATCCACGCATGGGGGCCTAGACCAATACACATGCTTACAAAATGAATCTTTTGTTTAACAAATAGGTATCCACTTAAGTTTAGGGTTGGGGGTAACAATGATGAGTGTTGTGGTCTCATGTGTGGTTTAGGATAAAAACATGCACTCAATATGTAACTAATTCTCTTAGAGATAAAGGGCCCTCATGGTAGTTTGATGCCTCGTTCATAGTCCTTGAGCCTTAGAAACTTCATTTAGGTACTATTTCCCTTGTTTTCCTCCCCATACCATGGTTAATGCATTAAGGACCATCATTGTTGTGAAAACCGTGTAATGGTCCCCATATCCCATTCATAAGCCAAAGGTTCTCTTATAGGGAATGTAGTCGTTTGAGGCCTTGTTCATGGTCCCCAAGCCTCGAAATATTCATTTAAGGAATAATACCCTTATTTTCCTTCCTAGACGATGCTCAACACAACAAGCCCCATTGCTGGTGTCCAAAACCTCATAATGATTCCCATATACCATATTTTATAGGTCAAATATTCCCTTTAAAGGGCCTGTGTGTTGGTTTGAGGACTAGTTCCTGGTCCATGAGCCCCATAATATCCATTTAATAAATAATACCATTGTTCTCCTTTCATACCATGAGAAAGTTCCTTGGGCCCATCCTTGGTGTGTAAAACCTTGTAATAACACATGTAGGTTATTTAGGCCAAAGATTCCCTCTAGAGGGAATGCATGCTCGTTTAAGGCCTTGTTCATGGCCCTTGAGCCATAAAAGCTTCAATTAGGGACTATTACCATTGTTTTCCTCCTTGGTTGACAGTGACATATCTAAAACATATCTTTATTGCATAAATCTTGTTATGGTGCCATATCCAACTTGTAGGTTAAATATTCCCTTTAGAAGATCTGTGTAGTATTTTGAGGCCTTGTTCATGGTCCTTAAACCCTACAAGCTTTATTTAGGGCTTAATACCCTTGTTTTTCTCCTTGAAACGTGTTCAAGGTCCTCATACCCATCCCTTATATGAAAAATCTCCCACTTGTTCCCATATACTACACGTACATTGTGTATTCCCTCTAAAGGGGCTATGTGGTGATCCAAAGTCTCATTCATGGCCCTTGATCCCTAGAATCTACATGTAGGGAGTAATTCTCTTATTTTCCTACATGGGATATGTTAAAAGGCCCTATACCCACCCTTGGTGCGCAAAACCTCGTAATGACATTTGTATCCCAAATGTAAGCCAAATATTCCCTCTTCTAGAGGGCCCATGTGGTAGTTTGATGCCATGTTTATTTCTCTTGTGCCCAAAAATATTCAATTAGGGTATACTACCCTTGTTTTCCAANTCCTTGAGCCTTAGAAACTTCATTTAGGTACTATTTCCCTTGTTTTCCTCCCCATACCATGGTTAATGCATTAAGGACCATCATTGTTGTGAAAACCGTGTAATGGTCCCCATATCCCATTCATAAGCCAAAGGTTCTCTTATAGGGAATGTAGTCGTTTGAGGCCTTGTTCATGGTCCCCAAGCCTCGAAATATTCATTTAAGGAATAATACCCTTATTTTCCTTCCTAGACGATGCTCAACACAACAAGCCCCATTGCTGGTGTCCAAAACCTCATAATGATTCCCATATACCATATTTTATAGGTCAAATATTCCCTTTAAAGGGCCTGTGTGTTGGTTTGAGGACTAGTTCCTGGTCCATGAGCCCCATAATATCCATTTAATAAATAATACCATTGTTCTCCTTTCATACCATGAGAAAGTTCCTTGGGCCCATCCTTGGTGTGTAAAACCTTGTAATAACACATGTAGGTTATTTAGGCCAAAGATTCCCTCTAGAGGGAATGCATGCTCGTTTAAGGCCTTGTTCATGGCCCTTGAGCCATAAAAGCTTCAATTAGGGACTATTACCATTGTTTTCCTCCTTGGTTGACAGTGACATATCTAAAACATATCTTTATTGCATAAATCTTGTTATGGTGCCATATCCAACTTGTAGGTTAAATATTCCCTTTAGAAGATCTGTGTAGTATTTTGAGGCCTTGTTCATGGTCCTTAAACCCTACAAGCTTTATTTAGGGCTTAATACCCTTGTTTTTCTCCTTGAAACGTGTTCAAGGTCCTCATACCCATCCCTTATATGAAAAATCTCCCACTTGTTCCCATATACTACACGTACATTGTGTATTCCCTCTAAAGGGGCTATGTGGTGATCCAAAGTCTCATTCATGGCCCTTGATCCCTAGAATCTACATGTAGGGAGTAATTCTCTTATTTTCCTACATGGGATATGTTAAAAGGCCCTATACCCACCCTTGGTGCGCAAAACCTCGTAATGACATTTGTATCCCAAATGTAAGCCAAATATTCCCTCTTCTAGAGGGCCCATGTGGTAGTTTGATGCCATGTTTATTTCTCTTGTGCCCAAAAATATTCAATTAGGGTATACTACCCTTGTTTTCCAAATCATACCATGATCAAGTACCTAATAGCCATCCTTGGTGCAAAAAACCTCATAATGACACCCATATCCCACTTGTAGGCTACAAATTCCCTTTAGAGGGTCCGTGTGGTGGTTTTGATGCCTCAATTATGGCCCATTATCCCAATAAGTGTTACTTAATGGAATATTACTTATGTTTTCCTACTTGTAACATTTTCAGGACCCCAAGATTCATCCTTGGTCTACAAATCCTCAAAATGGTACCCATATTCCACTCTTACGATAAAGTTTCCTTCTAGAGAGTTTGTGTGGCATTTTGAGTCCTCATTCATGTCCCTTGAGTCCTATAAGCTTCATTTTGGACTTAAGGCCCTTGTTTTCCTTCCTTGGAAATGTTAATGCCTCGAGACCCATATCTGGTGCAAAACATCTCTTAATGGCATCCACATCACACTTGTAGGCCAACGATTCCCTCTACAGGGTTTGTGTGGTGGTTTAAATCCTTGTTCATTGATACCGAGCCTTGAAAGTTTCATTTAGGGATTAATGCCCATGTTTTCCTTCACATACATGGTTAAAGCCCTGCAACTTATTCCTAGTGCACAAAACTATTGGATATGTGTTGTATCCTTTATAGGTAGACTTAGTCACATCCTAGCAAGGGTTCAATGTTGGCTCCTAAATGTAGGGGGTCTAGGGGGGACCCACCCCCCTAGTTGGGGGGGGCATGGGAGGATAGTATGTCCCCCATCTGAAGTTTTGGGGGTGGATACCATGAGTGAATTGTTTTTTGGTTTCTTTTGTGTTTTTCAACTAATAGTTTCAACCCATTGCAATCTAATCATGGTTAAATGATTAGGGTTGTAATCTAAACTGAGTTAATGGATTAGGGTTTTCGATGTTTTGAAACACCTAAATATTGTATTGTGAATGGTGAAATTAATACAATGTTGAAGAGAGAGGCACAACTCTAAGTTTTGTTGATTTTCCCAATTAAGGGTTTCTAGGGTAAATCTCTATGCATTGTTTGTGTAGGTCATTGTTTACTTTATGTTTTCTTAAGAATTTGTATGAATTACTTCACTGCAAAATGTTTAATTCTTATAGTTGGTATCATAGTGAGGTCATTGGATTCACAGGGACACCTTTGTTGCTAAGGTGTTATCTCATACTTGATAGATAAAGTTTATCTTGGGTCTACGATAAAATTGGTTTCAGTGATATATTTGCACTGGTGATTCTTGTGTGAAAGAGAATCGCAAGTAGTTCTAGAGTAGAGATTGATAAATTTAACTGTAAAATCTTTGAGCTATGGAAACTCCAAATGGAAGATATTATTGTAGATAAATAATAGCGGGTTGATGTGGACCTTGGTACTACACCTACGAGTGTGGCAATGATAGACTTGATGAAGTTGGGTAGGAAGGAAAATATTATGATCCAACTATGTCTTTTAGATGAAATTTTACTGAATGTCTTGAGTGAAGCCACAACCAAGGAGTTATGGGATAAGTTAGGGACTTTGTATCAATCTAAGTACTTGGTAAACAAATTTTTCTTTTGAAAGAAGTTGTATCATTGAGTATGAATGATGATGAATCCATGATAGAGCATCTCAATGCCTTTAACGCTATGGTAAGTTAGTTTTTGTCTATTGATATTAAAAGTTCCAATGAAGAGACATGCATTAGTTTACTGTGTTTTTTGCTAGATTCATGGGACAGGATGGAAGTAGCTATTGGCAGTAATGCAACTACATTAAAACTTGATGATGTGGTTGCATCCCTCCTATTGAAAGAAATGAGGGAAAAAACCATGGATAGTCAGCCCAAGGATGCCTTGTTCATGAGAGACCACTCTGTAGATAGAATTAAAAATAGATCTTCTGAGGGAAGATCTAAATCTAGAGGTAGATATAAATCTCTAGAGAAATATTTAAGGAAATGTTGAAAATGTGAAAAAGTTCAGCATTACAAGAAGGATTGCAAATCTAAAATTTTTGATAAAAGTAAGGGATCTAATGATGCTCCTTCCATAGAAGGGAAGATCTCGTCAGAAGGGGGGGATGTTTACTTGTAATTTACAAGTACACATTCAGATCATGATGTATGGTTGATTGACTAGGGTGCTTCATTTCATATGAACCCTCACACATAGTGGTTTTGTGAATATGCAAAGTACAATGGAGGTGATGTTTTCCTAGGATATGACTTGACAAAAAAAATCATAGGATGTGGAAGGTTCAATATATTGATCAAATGTGGAATGACTAGAACTCTCCCAATGGTTTTGCACATTTCAAAGTTGTCAAGAAACATGATATCCATAAATAAGATGAGAGATATAGGAATGCATACTATATTTGAAAAGAAAACCTACAATATGGGTCAAGGATAAATGGTGTTATTATGGGGAGTTTCTATTGGAACTTTGTAGAAGATGTTGGAAGCACTATTATTGATGCATGTAATAATTATATTGTTCCGGAGGGTAGCATTGAATAAGACACAATCTATACTATCCTTGGAGAGAAGACAACGCTATGACATCAAAGACTTGGACATATTGGAAAGAAGGGCCTTCAACATTTACATGATAAAGGTATGGTTGAAGGTATGTCAGATTTATCATTAGATTTCAGTTTTTGTGAACATTGCATATATGGTAAACAACATTAGGTAGGATTCCCATATGGTGCTACAAGAGTAAAAAGAATCTTAGAGTTGATACATCATGATGTGTTTGGACCTATGACTGTTCCATCACTAGATAAGTATATGTACTATGTTTCATTTATATATGATTTCTCAAGGAAAATATGGACCTATTTCCTTTAGAAGAAATATGATTTTTTCAATAAATTTTAAGAGTTTAAGACTCTTGCAGAAAACCAAACATAGAAGAAAATAAAGGTGTTGAGGATAGATAATGGTGGAGAGTTTTGAAAAAATGAGTTCGAGGAATTCTTTAATAAGTGTAGAATGGGAATGAAAAATTCTACTCCATACACTTCTCAACAAAATGGAGTTGCATAAAGAATGAACATACTATTGATGGAAAAGGAAAGGAGTATGCTTAATTGTCCAGGGTTAACACATGAATTCTGGGAAAAGGCAATGGATATTGCATGTAACCTAGTAAATTGATCACCTACATCCATGTTAGTTGATAAAACTTTGCATAAGGGATGGATTGGAAAAATCCCTCTCTTAAACATGTTAGGGTGTTTGGATACGATGCTTATGTGCATGTTCCAAGGTAGAACGAGAGTAAGTTAGATAATAAAGATGAAAAATGTATCTTTCTTGGTTATAAAGATGGTATAAGTTGTTGCAAACTTGGGAATCAAGTAACAAAGAAGATATTTTATAGTCAAGATGTGGTATTTAGAGAAGTTAAAAATATTCCCAAGTAGGAAGTCCAACCAGAATGGAAGAAGAACTAAAAACAATAGAGTTTGAGTTGGAGGGTGAAGAATTTGATTCAACAAAAGAAGATGAACTAGAAGAGGAAGAACCTTAGAATGCATTCTTGAGGAGATCAATTTAGGAAAGAACGCAACTAGAAAGGTACATCCCACTTAATTTTGTTTTGGATTTTTTCTATCTATTATTGATGATGATCCTAGAACTATTAGGGAGGCAATGTATTCATAGGATAGTAAACTATGGAAGAAGGCCATTTTTGAAGAAATAGATGGGATCTAGTCAAGTTGTTAGGTAGAAGAAAACTTGTTGGTCGAAATTGGGTGTTTGTGAAGAAGTTGAATCTAGAAGGTAAACTGGAGAAGTGTAAAGCTCACATAGTGGCAAAGGGATATTCCTAGGTGGAGGGAATTGTTTGTTGGTGAAATTTTTTCTTATATTGCTAGATTAATTTCCATTAGATTTCTTTTGTCTATCATTACTACTTTTGATCTTAAAGTAGATAAGATGGATGTGAAGACAACATTCCTACATGGGGATCTTGAAGAATAATTCTACATGAAACAACTAGAAGGTTCTACAATGAAGGGAAATAAGAAGTAGCTTTGCAAGTTGAATAAGTCCATGTATGGATTTAGACAATCTCCAAGAATGTGGTATCAAAATATTGATACTTAAATATTGAGACTTGATTTCTCAAGAAGCAAAGTTGATCACTATGCGTATTCCAAGTTGGTTGGCGATCATTTCATTTATGTGGTCTTTGTATGTTGTTGATATGTTGTTGTTTGGAAACAATAAAGAAATTATCAAGGATGTCAAAACTTAGTTGTCTTCTGAGTTTCACATGAAATATCTTTGTGTTGCAAATTTTATCTTAGGCATGGAAATTAAAAGAGATTAGATAAACATAAAACTCTGGTTGAATTAAAAGAAATATGTTAAGACAATATTGCAGAGGCTTAACATGCACAAATGAAAACCGTTCAAGGTCCCTATTCCTATATGTGTAAATTCATATGCAGATTTGTGTCCCAAGACACATGAAGATGTAGAAGACATGTCTCATGTTCCCTATGCATGTTATATTAGAAGTATAATGTATGCTATGGTTTGTACTAGACCAGACATTGCCTACATTGTGGGAGTTTTTGAGTAGGTATATGTGAAAACTATGGAAGGAACATTGGACAGTTGGAAAGAGGGTCTTTGGATATTTGCATGTAACTTTATACTATACAATTTGCTACCAAGGATGACCTAGACCCCATAGAGAGATATATATACATGGTTTTGTCAATGCATATTGGGATAGAGATATTGACTGCAAATGATCTACAATTGCTATGTTTTTAACCTATTTGGTGGAGAAATCAATTGGATGATCAAGAGGGAGGTCGTAGTTTCACTATCAACTATAGAAGATGAGTACATGACTTCCACTCATGGAAATAAGGAAGTTGTATGACTGCAAAGGTTGTGTTCAATTATTGGTTTTGTTTAAAAAGTAGCGAGGATAGGTTGTGACAACTCAAGTGAAATGTTTTCGGCACAGAACCTTGCTTATCATCTAAGACAAATCATATCGATGTGCAATAGCGTTTTGTTAGTGACATGGTTGAACAAAACAAAGTATTGTTGGAGAAGGTTGATACCTTGAACACTGTTGTAGATTCATTAACAAAATCTATTAGTACTAGAAATTTCTCTTAATGTAGAGAATCAATGATCATTATTGCCCTTGGGAATTGATTATCTAAATGCCTTCCCATGGACCCTATTTTTGCAATTTTTTCAACAAGTGGGAGAATGTTGGATATGTGTTGTATCCTTTACAGGTAGATTTAGTCACATATTGACAAGGGTTCGAGGGCTAGTCCCTGAATGAAGGGGGTCCAGGGGGGATCCACCCCTCTAGTTGTGGTGGATAGGGGGCCTCCTGGCTCTTGAGATAAAAAAAAACTAAGTTTATTTTGTGTTTCTCGGTCCATGATTTTGGCCCATTGTAATCTAATCTTGGTTAAGGGATTGGGGTTGTAATCTAATCCGGGTTAATGGATTAGGATTTTGAATGATGTGAAATACCTAAATATTCTATTACGAGTGGTGAATTTAATACAATGAAGAAGAGGGAGACGTGGCTCTAAGTTTTGCTAGTTTTCTCAATTAAGGGTTTCTAGGGTGAATCTCTATGTATTGTGTGTGACAATGTTCACTTTCTATTTGCTTAAGGATTTGTATGCAATGCTTCACTTGAAAATGTTTAAAACTTACAAAAATGGTTTAATGACACCCATATCCCACACATAGGCTATAGATACCCTCTAAAGGCCTATGTGGTGGTTAGAGGCCTTATTCATGGACCTTGAGCCATATAAGCTTCATTTCAAGCCTAAATCCCTTATTTTCCTCCTCAAATCACGGTCAAGTCCTAGAAACCCATCTTTAGAGTGGAAATCCTCCTAATGGGGTCCATATCCCACCAATATATGTAATGGTGTCCATATCCCACCAATATATCTATGTCTTATATGAACATTACGATAATTTTAATATCTCCAAATGCGTGCACATTCTAAGTTCTATAAAATCCATGCATATATTGTGAAAATTCAAATGGCATGCAAGTCAACTAATATACCAGGCTCAACACCTTCCAAAGAAAACAAAATAAAATATGAGTGTGTTCTACATTTTCGCAAAGTTAATAGGTTTTATGAAACTTGGAGTGTTGTTTTTTGAGGACATAAACTTTGTGCACTAGCCAATAAATAATGAATAATATATAATATTGACCACGGATAACCATGGTTGACAATGATCAATATCATGGTTGACAATGGTCAATGCCATCAAGCATTGTGAACATTGTCAATATCATCAACCAAATCACTATGGTGAAGATGATCAAAATTATTTATTATTATTATTATTATTTATTATAAACATTTTATGGATGTCAATATTCATATCCACACTATTGTTGTAGATATTTCTTTTAAACATTATATTATTGCAAACATTTTTTTTTATAAAAAAAACATTAAACATTATGTTAAACATCTCTATAAACATTTAAATGGATTTTTATTTTTTTTAATTTAGAAAGGGTGAAATAAATTTCTTTAGAATCATAAAGATGTAATCAACCCTAATCTAGAAGATCAAAACTATCTATCTGTTTTGCCAAGTGTAAAGAAAAAAATAAGCATTGCTAAGATAAGAACAAATTCTCACGAGCTCCATAGTGAAACTGGGCGTTGGTCAATTCCTAAA
>SNQJ01S0017178.1:7750-46742 GCA_010110895.2 Picea sitchensis
CTTGTCATGCCATTTCTGGTGGTATGTAGAACGTCACATAACTCCTCACGGTTAGAGAGTTATGACCATGTGAAGTTGGAGAACCCAGGTTTGGGTAATGGACCCAAGTTTGTTTGATGGATAATGGTATGATTTTTTCTATAATTGAAGGTAATAATATTCTATATGGATATTACATTTCATTCCATTTTTGGTGGCATGTGGAATGTCACATAACTCCTCACGGTTTGAGAGTTGTGGCCTTACGAAGTTGGAGGACCCTCATATGTCATCTAGAAGCCCCAAAAGGACAAAGTAGTTAAAGTGGTTTAAAATATTTTAAAAGGTAAGTGAAGTGACGATTGTATTATAATTCATAGTGAATACAAAATAAATTATTTCAATCATAAATTTAATGGAGAAATTAGAAGTGGGTTAACCCTAAAATAAGGAAAGTGGGCCAAGTGACCTAGAAGATGTTTGTAAGGAAGCTACTTGGAGAGTATAAGTAAGAGGCAAGACTCTCTCATTTTAATTAAACTTGAGCATATAGAATATCTATAGTTGTTTGAGGTAACCAAGGATATCTAAGATGAATTTCTGAAGGAAGGTGAAGTAAATAAGTCCGAAATGCAAGGAAGGATAAATTCTTTTGATGGTGCTTTCTAAGGTATGTTATTTATAGGTCATCTCACAATTTTCGCTATAACGTTTTTTCTATAATGATTCAGACCATGAAATTTCTATTTCATTGAGAAAACATACACAAGTATTTGTGGTAAAAAATTTGGCTTGTGGGTTGTTGTATTTTGGGAGTTACACTCTGTGGAAAATAAGGTTTGTGACTAGTCCTAAAACTAGTCCAAAAAAGGTGTTTCGAGTAAAAACGTCATAATGTCTTCATAACAGATACAAATTCAGTGAGACCAAATGTGTTGGTTAGGGTACAATCTATAGTATTTTGTGTAATAGTTTCATATCAATTCAATAAATATTTCATGTGGGGCACGCTCTACAAGGTCACTCTCTAGAATAAGCCATAATTCATCTAGGTATGTGATTTTTGCTATAACTCCTTTTCTTAGAGGTTCCAAGTAGTGACACCTGGAGTAATTGTATAAAACACACTGAATAAAATTGTGTATCAGTTTCATATCTTTATACTTTACAGGTTCAAAGTTATGATTACTTCAAGTTAGGGTTGTTGACTAATCCAAAACTAGGCATGTAAGACTAAAGAAAAGTATGATGAAAATGCTAGTCTCTTGTTGTTAAAGTTAAGGAAGGTTTGCAGGAATGTGATCATATGAACCAGGTCTAATACAGAGCTACAAATCAGATTTGGATGATGAAATTGATGAGGGCTTTTGGTTGAGGTACATGTTGAGTACATGGTTGAGACAACTAGTTGATGAGTTGGAACATACATGAGTTGTATAGTTGATGATGTTGGTACATATTGATGAGTCATAGTTGATGAGTAGTTAACACATTATTGGTACATACTTGGTACATGGTTGGATGCACTTGTTTATGGTATAGGTTGATTATAGGTTGTTTGGTACAGGTTGGTGCATGGTTGTTGCACTTGTTTATGGTACAGGTTGATTACAGGTTGAGGTACAGGTTGATGCATGGTTGATGCATGGTTCAGATTTATTGGTACATGTTTAGAGCGATATATCTCATAGTGATAGTGTGAAAGTGGTTCCATCATTATACTTCTACTTTAGGGTGGCAGGATGGGGCAAGGACAAGTGGTTGTATCCACCTTCCAGTTGTAGCCGAAGAACATAGGGGGTTGTAGCCTCCTTCTGGTTGTAGCCAGAGAATTGGGGAGTTGGAGCTTCCCTCAGGTTGTAGCCTGAGAAACTAGGGTGTTGAAGCCTCCTTCCAGTTGTACCTAGAAAACAAAGGAAGTTGGTGCTTCCAATGAATGTAATTATTCAAGACATATAATAAAAAGAATTATGTGGTTTTCTCCCAATTTGGGTTTCCACGTAAAACATTGGTGTACTATGTATGTGTGTGATTGTTTATTTCTTACTGCTTATTATTGGATAATAATTCTACATTGATATAACATTTGAAAAAAAAGGATTAGAATTACGCTATTACTGATTCACCCCCCCTCTCAGTAATCCAACAGAGATGTATTCTGAAGTCTTTAATCCACAAAGATCTGTCGTTACGCACATAAACCCATGGTTGAGAAATTCATACACGTAGGAAATACAAGTGGTACTTAAGTGCACATTTGTTGGCCACCCTTGTAACCCATGTTGGTACCCCTTTGAGTGGTAGCGCATCAGAAAACACNGTAGTACGGCTAAGGGCACGTTCTAGCCTCCTTAGTTAGTGCCCTAAGATATTGGGCCGAGTACTACAGTTGGACCTCACATGTATATCAGAGATCTATAGCACAGGGAAAACCCTTGTCTGTAGAACCCTTGAATACCTAACCCTTGGGGATAAAAACATAAACAAATTAAAACATACAAGATCTATTGTTGCGCAAATATATTCAGGTTGCCAAAGCACTACACATTTCTTCCTAGTTAAGCATTTGGGCATTTCATCACTACAGTATTCTTCAGACCAGCGTATAACTCCATAGGTGTAAAAAAAAAAAAAAACTGGAAAGTTTTTCACCATTATTTGAGATATATTCCATTGGATTCATCTCTTCAACCTTATCACATTCATACATATCATTTTTTGCAAAATTTCTGACCCCACCCACCCCTTTTCAGTTCCCTCGTCCTCATAGCCCATACCAATAGCCAAGACTTGGAAGCTCGCTTCAATACCTTGCAATCTAGTCTCACTGAGACCCAACAAGAAATGAAACAACTCAGTACCAATGTTGTCGCCATCAATACAACCATGCAGTCCTCAATGGAGGAAATCAAACAAGACCTGACCATCCAGCTTGAATCTGTCTTTTCGACACTCTGCACCAAGTTGCATATCCCTAAAGATAACCCTTCCTCTGACTCACCTCCACATACTGAAGTTGAACATTCCTCTCATTCCCATAAATTTCAGCACCATCACTTTCAATGTGACCTACGCCTTCCGCTGGTGGATGTGACCAAATTTGATGGCTCAGACCCCACTAGTTGGGTAACCCAAATGGAACATTATTTCTCTTTATACGACATTATAGATGACTTGGAAAAACTCCGGTATGGTGTTCTCAATCTAGATAAAGAACGTTGGCAATTGTGGCAATGGAGAAAAACTTCTTGTCAAGGGTATATTGCTTGGGCACACTTTGTGGTAGAGATTTATGAACTCTTTGACACTAACACCAACCATGTGGGCCATTTGACAAAGTTGAAACAATCAGGAACAGTGGAATACTTTATAGCTTCCTTTGAGCGTCTAGATTTTCGGATAGAGGGCATGTCTAATGACTTTTTTCGAGAATGTTTTATCAGTGACCTCAAGGATGAGACTCGAGCCCATGTCCTCATGGATCAGACTTAGAGTTGGGTGGAGGCTACTAAAGGAGATAAAGAAGCACAACAAGTTGTATCTTCTCAAAACAGGAAACCCTCCTTTATACCTCGCACTAAACCAGTAAATCCCACTACTCCCTCCTCTCCACTAAAGATCCAAAAATTGACCAGGGATGAAATGGCTGAACGCCAACTCAAAGGACTTTGTTATAATTGTGATGAAAAATATTTCTGAGGCCACAAGTTTAAGAAACAAAATATTTTTATGGCCATCTCCGAGGATATTTCAGAAGAGGATGTTGAAACTCCCCTTGTGTTTGAATCACCTAAAACCCCTGACATTATCCCTCCCTTAGACCCTCCCGAAGTAGAACTGGTCATTTCCCTCAATGATCTCACTGGCTTCTCCACTCCCCAAACCCTCAAGATAATAGGTTACATCAAGCATCAGAAGGTCATCATTCTGGTTGATAGTTGAAGCACCCATAATTTTATTCATCATCGCATTGCCCAAGAACCTCATTGCTACATTCATGCCGTCAATAATTTCTAAATCATGATTGTTGATGGTGGCTCCATGAAATGTGGATGGCATTGTGAAAATGTGCGTCTCCAAATTGGTGACTACCACCTGAAATTTCATATGTTTGCTATCGACATGGGTGGTTGTGAAATTGTGTTGGGTGTAGATTGGCTAAGGACTTTGGGTCCCATTCTCATGGATTTTAAGAAATTAACCATGCAATTCGACTAGGAGGGACACCAATATAAGTTCCAAGGCATCACTATCAGTTCACCTGAGATCATTAGTTCCCATCGCATGCAAAAGATGCTAAAAAAAGGTCATTCTAGTGTTATTTCCCAACTCCATACCATACAAGCAACAGAGACACCCTCGGTGCCGCAAGACCTCTAATCCATCCTTTCTAAACATCAAGTGGTCTTTTCCACTCCCTAGGAACTCCCTCCTTCCCATGGTGTTCATGATCATTCCATTCCCCTTGTACCCGGAAGCCTTCCTCCCAATATCTATTTGTATCATCACCCATTTTCCTAAAAAAATGAAATTGAGAAAATGGTCTAGGAACTCCTTAATGCAGGCGTTATTTGTCCTAGTACAAGCCCCTAGTCTTCTCCTGTGGTCATGGTCCTGAAGAAAGAAGGTTCTTGGCGAATGTGTGACTTTTGTGCCCTCAACAAACTTACCATTAAAGACAAATTTCCCATTCCTGTCATTGATGACCTCTTGGATGAATTGAGTGGCGCCCAATTCTTTACTAAAATTGATCTTCATTCGGGCTACCACCAGATACGTATGAAAGAGGCAGACATTCCAAAGACTACCTTTAGAACTCAT
Organism: Picea sitchensis; assembly: GCA_010110895.2. Taxonomy (NCBI): domain Eukaryota; kingdom Viridiplantae; phylum Streptophyta; class Pinopsida; order Pinales; family Pinaceae; genus Picea; species Picea sitchensis. The sequence continues at coordinate 12,551 of SNQJ01S0017178.1, forward strand.
GAGGGCCACTATGAGTTTTTGGTCATGCCCTTTGGCTTGTGTAATGCCCCATCCACCTTCCAAAGCCTCATGAATCATGTCTTTCGTCTTTTTCTCCATCATTTTGTCTTAGTTTTCTTTGATGGTATCCTCATCTTTAGAAAAACCTGGACATACCATCTTTCTCATGTGGATCGAGTTCTCCATCTACTCTCTCAGCACCAACTTTTCCTAAAACAGTCTAAATGTGCTTTTGGCGCCTCAAAAGTAGAGTACTTGGGTCATCTGGTTGGCAAGGACGATGTCAGGGTGGATCCTAAAAAGATTGAAGCTATGAAAGACTAGCCTCACCCAAAGATTCTGAAAATCTTGCATGTATTTCTGGTCTTAATAGGTTATTATCGCAAGTTTGTTAAGAATTATGGAAAGATTGCAACACCTCTCACTGCTCTCCTAAAAAAGAACTCTTTCACTTGGACTCCAGCTATTGCTCAAGCTTTTCAAACCTTGAATATGGCCATGTGCACCATTCCAGTCCTATCCCTTCCCGATTTCACAAAGACTTTTGTCTTAAAATGTGATGCTTTAGGGAAAGGAATTGGTGTTGTCCTTATGCAAGAGGGTCGGCCTTTGTCCTTTACCAAAAAGCAACTATCTGAAATAAATCTGGGCAAATCAATCTATGAAAAGGAAATGTTGGCTATTCTTCATGTTGTTGATCTGTGGCGCCCTTATCTATTGGGGCAACGCTTCCAAATTAAGACAGACCATCAAAGCCTCAAGTATTTTATGGAGCAGTGAATTTCCTCCCCAGAGAAACAAAAATGGGTGACTAAACTCTTTGGATATGATTATGATATCATTTACAAGAAAGGCAAAGACAATGTGGTTGTAGATGCACTTTCCTAAAAACATGAAGATGAAGGATCCCTTTTTTCTCTTTCCTTCACTGTACCAGATTGGCTCCAAGTTGTTCCTCAAGAATGGCTACAATATCCCAAAAGTTCGCATCTGATCCAACAATTGTAGTCCAATGTTGTAGCTTCCCCAAGTTACTCTTGTCTCCATGATGAGCTTTGATACAAGGGTCATTTGTATTTAAGTAAACAATCAAAGCTTAAATCCATGGTACTTTTTGAGCTTCATTCTACACCCACAATGAGGAACTTCGGGTTCACCAAAAACTATGACAGGGAAAACGTTCTTTTCTCTAGGATGGTATGAAACAGGACATTCATAATTTTGCACTGAATGTGATGTGTGTCAACACAACAAGGGAGAAACTGTCAAATCTCCGAGCACACTACAACCGCTTCCGATTCCACCTGCTATTTGGAGGGATATCTCTATGGATTTTATTACAAGCTTACCCAAATCGGGAAGTAAATAAGTCATCATGGTGGTTGTCGATCGCCTTTCCATGTATGCTCATTTATGCACTCTTCAACACCTGTTTATAGCATCCATGGTGGCTCAAATTTTCATGGATCAGGTCTTCAATCTTCATGGCATGTCGCACTCTATTGTTTATGATCGTGACCGAACTTTCACAAGAAATTTTTGGCAAGAATTGTTCAAGCTACAAGGCACCCAATTTCACCTTAGCACAACTTATCATCCCCAGACTGAAGGTCAAACGAAAGTTGTCAACAAGTGTTTGGAAACATATTTGAGGTGTTTTGCCTTGGAAAATAAAAATCAGTGGGCTCAATGGTTACCCCTAGCTGAATGGTGGTAAAACACTTCATACCATACTGATACACACATGACTCCTTTTGAAGCGGTATATGGACAGAATCCACCCTCAGTTCTCTCATACTTACCTGTTGTCTCGAAGGTCTAGGTGGTTGACCAAACACTTATAGTTCAAGAGGATATTCTTTATACCCTCAAAGATAATTTGGTCATGGCACAAAATCACATGAAGCAACAAGCAGATCAAGGTTGCTCTGAACGTCAATTTGCAGAAGGGGATCAGGTGTTTTTTTTACTGCAACCTTACAAACAAAATTCCCTCAAGGCTAAGCATTTTCAGAAGCTAGTGCCCAAATTTTATAATCCTTATACCATTCTCAAGTGTGTGGGATAGGTGGCCTATCAGTTAGCTTTCCTAGTCATTCAAAGCTACATCATGTTTTTCATGTTTCATGCTTAAAGAAGGTGATTGGAACTAAGTGAAAAATTCAAACCAACCTTCTCTAGTTAGCCAAAAAAGGATCCATTTGGCTACAACTACAAGCCGTTTTGGACCAGTGTGAGTGTCACTTGTGTCAGAGAACCATCAAGGAAGTGTTAGTCCAGTGGAAAGATACAACTCCAGCAGATGCCACTTGGGAACCAGATACCATTCTGCAGCAATTTCCACATCTCAAGCCTTGGGGACAAGGTTGTTTTTAAGGGGGAGAACATGTTAGGGTCCTAACCCACACATAGGTAGAACAATATATTTGGATGTAATAAAGGTCAATATTAATAAGGCCTTGCAATAAAATAGAATAAGTCGAATGTAAGAAGACCTAATAGAAGCTTCCACTTCTAGAAGGATCTTCCTCTAGGTGCTTCTTTTGATAGATATATTTAGTATAAATAGGAGTCAAGGTTATGAGAACCCAAGCTTGGATATTATTGTAATAGAGCTCTACTCAACTGGAGGTTTCCCCCTCAAATAGGCCCATGAACATTGCTCTCAGAATCAAAGTGTTATTTCTGTTGTTATTCTGATATCATTTCAGTTTTATTGTGGTGATTGTTTTGGTTATATTGTTGTTATTCTTCCATTTCTATCATTTTATTTCCATTATGCATACTTTTTGTATCTAGTATATTACATTTTCTCATAAAATTTCAACAACAGGTCACCCCCTAGATGGTATTAAAATATACTAATGAAAAAGGATTCCTAATGCCAGCCTAAGGTATGATGAACAATGGAATTATTCAGTCCAATATTCCCAATAATGAAACTAGTCTACAGTCCCTCATTCCCCACATGCCTATCCCACCCCTTGATGTTTCCCCCTTCTCTTCTCAACAATCCTTCAGCTACCCCACTTCCCTTCTAAGGATTCAACAATAGGTTGGACATGAAGTCTCAGAGAATTGCAACTAATGCCTAGCACTCCAAGAACAATTCCCAAAAAATCTCTCACCTGGAGAGAATGGTCATGGGAATGACAAGTTTCTTATTCCACAACACACAAGCCCGACAACTCGCTTCTTCGACCAAAACTTGTTTTTCCCAAGAATAGGGTTAAACAATGACAATCAACTTTCTCTCCCTCAAAGCAGTGTCATTCCGAAAAAATGAAGAAAAAGAATGAATCTCGCCAATATACAATAAGTCCAATAATATATATTTATTGCATGCCTCAAATTGGACACTTGTGACCTTCAAAAATATATTTATCCACTTGGTGACTTGTTTCCATCCCTTGGGAACTTAGGATAAATAATTATACATAAATTACACTTTTTTAGAAATATTAATAAAATATTCCCTCAGGCTTAAACCCCCTCTTGGCTTAGCCCCCACTTTTCCATTTTTCTATGGAGTTTAGGCCCTCATCTCATATTGTTTGATTTGTTTGCATGCAATGATGTGATATTATTAACAACTTGAGTGTGATTACATTTTACAAATATAGGCACAATTGCCTATTTTCATCTCGGCTCCCCAACAAAATAAGCACACAGGCTCTCCAACCTAAAATACATATGCATCCACATATATGATGCACACTTCAAGGTAATCCCCGTGTGCTTTCTCAAGTGTGCACAATACTATGAACTGTGCACACCCTTCCTTTGATGTGAAAACCATGTGCACTTACCCAAGTTCACACAACACTGTGAAATGTGTGCACCCTCTCTTTGATAACAATCCTTGCACACTACTCAGGTGCACACAAAAACAAAACTTGGTGCTAATGACTCACCAACCTATATGTACATTTTCATTTACAATTGGTATCAATGACTCATGAGCCTATATGTACAATTACAAATGGGGTTCGGATTAGGGACATTACATTTCCCTACCCCCTATTTATGCATTTCCCTTGGTGCATTATATACACATGTACATACAAAATTTCAAAAGTCTTCAAAAAGATGCAGGTACTTGACCCACATAGCATCCTCGTGCTCCCAATTTGCATCCTCGGGACAGTACCAGGTCCATTGGCATTTACTAGCTCCATGACTCAATTTAAGAATTCTTTGATTTTTTGATACAATATGCAAACCAGTCGCACTCGAAAATATCCTTCTGGAACCACCTGAATCAAATTCCAATCAACAATATGATTAGCATCAGGTACGTACTTTTTAAGTAATAATACATGGAAAACATATGAAGACACAAGAATGTAGGAAATGCAAGCATATATGAGAAAGGGCTAATCCTCTATAATATTTAAAATGGCTCACAATAATGTGCTGCTAGATTAGAACAATTTCTCAACTTCAGGGAACTGTGTTTGGATTTTACTTTGAAAAAGACATGGTCACCCTCTTTCAATTCCATGTTGGTTCTACCTTTATCTGCGCATTTTTTTTGTTTGTCTTGGGAAACCTTTAAATTCTACCTTCTCTTTACCATATTCTCTTCCATTTCCCAGAGAGGATCTGGCCCAGCCACTGTGTGGTCTGCTGAGTTGCCCCAACTCACTAGTGTGTTGCACTTTCTACCATAAAGCGACTCAAATGGGCTCATCCTTAAATAATATTGACACCCATTATTGTAAGAAAACTCTACCAAGTGAAGTTATTCTTCCCATTTTGATGGTTTATATATCACATACATCCTGAGCATATCTTCAATCACTTGGTTAAGCCTCTCCGTTTGTCCATCTGAATCAAGGTGAATTATTGTGCTAAAGTTCAAATTTGTCCCAAATCCTTTGAATATCCCTTTCCAAAAGCTCGATGTGAACTTGGGATCTTTGTTAGACACAATTGTCTTAGGTACACCATGCATCTTAGCAATTTCTTGCATGTATATTTCAGCAATGTTGGCTACCTTGTGCGTTAACTTCACTGGAACAAAATGGGCATCTTTATTAAGATTGTCCACCACTACCATAATAGAATCATGTTTCTTAGCAGTACTAGGAAGATTAGTAATGAAATCCATGGTTACAACTTCCCACTTCCACTCAGGAATGAGAAAGGTTTGTAGAGAAATAGCTAGATGTTTATGTTTGGTCTTGACCTTTTGACATTCAAGACATATAGTAATTAAATCAACAACCTCCTTTTTCACACCTAGCCAATAGCATTTCTTTTTTACCGCTACAATTGTCTTCTGGTAACTTGGATGTCCTGCATAAGAAATTTTATGCATCTCTGAAAATAATAGATTTTTCAACTCCTAAATATTTGGCACATAAAATCTGTGCCTATACATGAGGATTCCATCCTCTTTTAGCTCATAACATTCCAATTTCTATTGCAACATACCATGTTGTAAATTCGTCTTTATGTCCACATAGATATTATCTTACTTGGAAACCTCTAAAATTAAGTCACTCAAATATGATTTGTACATGTTAATGGTTTAGCATGCATTTCGTGAACCCTGATGCTGAGTGTGGCATCCAACTTATTATATTTTCCTCTTATATGCCTTATGTCAAATTCATACTCACTGAGGAATTCTAACCACCTTCTTTTTCTAGAATTTAAAATTGGTTGTCCAAACAAATATTTTAGATCACTATGGTCTGTTGTCATCTCAAATCTTTTATGCATGAGATAGTGTCACCACATATTCAAGGCATGCACTATGGTTTTCAATTACAATTCATGATTAGCATAAATCCTTTCATGTTCTTTTAGCTTTCTTGATTCATAACATATCACATGCCCATTCTGACTAAGGATTCCATCGAGAAGTTTCTTGCATGAATCCATGCACACAACAAAATATTCATCTAGATCAACAATCCTTAGTATTGGCATATTGGTCGACAAACTCTTCAAGTGTTGGAAACTCCTTTCACAATCACAATTCCACTCAAATCACACAACTTTATTTTGCAAGGATGTAATTGGATGCACAATTTTTTAGAAGCCTTCAATAATCCTCCTTTAATAACCTATAAGTCCCATGAAGGACCTCACCTCTATGACATTTATTGTTGTTGGCCATTCTGCAATGGCCTTTATCTTTTATGTATCCACAACTATTCCTTCCTTGGAAATTATATGACCCAAATAATGGATCTTTTGTTGTTAAAATGAGCACTTTCTCAACTTTGCATATAGTTAATGCTCCCTCAACACTTGTAGCACCATCCTCAAGTGTTGCTCATTCTCTTCTTCATAATTTGAGTAAATAAGTATGTCATCCATAAATACAATGAAAAATGTATCTAAGTAATTTCTAAAAACTCCATTCATCAAACACCTAAAGACAACTGGTGCATTTGACAACCTAAATGGCACCACTTTGAACTCGTAATGTGTGTACCTCGTTCTGAAGGAAATCTTTCTAACATCTTCTTCTTTAATTCTCACTTGGTGATATCTAGATTTGAGATCAATATTTGAAAATATGTGTGTGCCCCTCAGCTAGTCAAAGAGGTCATCTATCCTTGGTGAAAGATACTTGTTATTTATTGTTACTTTTCTCAACTGACTAAAGTTGATACAAATTCTCGACATACCATCCTTTTTCTTCACAAACAATACTGAGACACCCCAAGGTGAGACACTTGGGCATATATACTCCTTCTTCACAATATCTTCAAGTTTCATATGTAATTCCTTCAACTCCAGTGTATTCATCCTATAAGGAGTCTTTGATAAATAAGTTTCTCCCGACATTAGATTTATAGAGAAATCAATATCTCTTTTTGATGGAAACCCCGATATATCTTTAAAGACATCTTCAAATTATTTCAGTACTGCGCAATCTTCAGCATTTTATCCTTAAGTTCGTCTTTTGTGTGTGCTGCAAATACTTGACATCCCTTTCTGAAACTTTTCTTCAACTACAGGGATGAAACTTCTTTGATAGTTACAACTCTTGGAATTCCTTGAACTTTTCTTAAGTTTCCTTCCTCATACAAGCAAGTGAATTCCTTATTGTAATAGTCTAGAATAACACGATGTTGGTCCAACCAATCTATAACAATAAGTAAATCATATGAACCCAAAGGCATGATATTCAAATCAACGTTTATTCACAGTCCATTCCTTTCCATTGGAGATTCCTTAACCATCTCAATAATTTTCATTTTTTCCCTTGTAGCTAACTGCACCAACCAAGATTTTCCATTCACTCCAATCATGTGTGAATAAAACTCAACTTGTTTTTTATCCATGGCTGCATAAATCCTAGGTACATTTCTTCCCATGTCTTCAACTATCATATATTGCTGTACACTCTAGGTAGTCCTCAATTTTTCACCTCTTTCATGACAATATCTATACATATGATCTCTGCCACAACCCCAACATTGAATAGGTTGTTTCCTTGGTATTTTCCCCACTCTTTCAGTCATTCTGGGATCCTTGGGAGCTGGATGTCCTTGCACGGTATTTCTAAAAAATGGTAGCTTAGTCCCCTTGTTCCTCTTTTTCAAATTGCTTTTCATCTTGTCATCCCAAGCCTTTTGGAAAGTCGGTCTTCCCTTTTGATGATCATAAATACATTTAGTGCACCTTATGGTTTCCTCCAATGTCTTGGGGTCATCATATTGTATCTTGTCACTGATAAATGAGATCATCCCACTCTGGTACCTCTAAATTTTAACTTGCTCATCCTCGATGAATGCGACATATTTCAAGAGACCTAAAAATGTATTTTCATATTCATTTATTGTCATACTCCTAAGATTTAGTTGAAATAACTCCATAATTTTGTCATAGTATCGCTTAGTTAAGTATTTCTTTTGAAAATACCTCTTGAAATCTCTCCAAGTAACCTTATTTTCATCAATGTGTTGCACTTGCACAAACTGATCCCACCACATTGATGCTTAAATTCCTTTTAGTTGATAGATGAAAATTCTCCCTTCTACCTATGAAAAGTAATTGTGCAGCTATAAGAACTTCCATATACCCAACAATGAGGTCTCTGCATATTTCATCCTTCTTTTGCTCATTGTCAAAACTAGGAGGCTTGATCTTATGGATTTCTCCCCATATCTCGTCCACCCCAGTACTTCTCTTACTTTTTTTGACATGAGATGGGCTCGAGATATTGCGCGCTTTCCTAAATGAATGCTTTGGTAAATGGTGATGTTTCCTATCAAAAATTCTTGTTTCTCTTCTTTCACCATGAGACTTGTGACTCCTTGACTTGCTTGAATCTGTCTTCTTATCTATTTTATTTTGTATTCTATTCAAGCTTTGAATCAACATGATATTGAATCTATCTTGTTGCTCCTTTTTTTTCATAATCCTTTATTATCAAGTTTATAGCTTTGAACATATTTTGGCAGTGCCTTTATGGTTTCTACCAATTTTATGCGCTCCTCCTTGGATTCATCGCCCTCAACACCCAAACCAACATATAAATCTCCAAATTCATCATCATGGTTGTAATTTCTCTGCACATCTTCCATGTTTTTTTACTTTGTGCGTCGATTTTGTCCTTCTCTAATCATTGTTAATTCTACAAAATGTCCAGGAAATAAGATTTGTTACATGAATTCATGCGACAACTTCATGAAAAATCTGCACCATTTTGTCATAATCCTTTCTTCTGATTCCTTGTATTATTTTAACATCCCTAATTATAGTGTGCACACCTGTACGGAAATATTTTTGCACACATCATAGGTCTACACCGTGCACTAGTATTTTTATGTGCACGATAAATTTTGTATTGTGCATAACCACTACTTAGTGCACATGACAATTTCATGTTGATCTTTGGCCCATACAAGTCCAGTCCTGAACCAATAGTGGTGAGGAAAAGATATGAAATTATCTTACACAAGCATTTTCAGATCTTTCTTGGCTAAGGAAAGATAGTGAAGAATGTTACCCTATGTTTATAGCCTCAAAAAGTATTTCCCAATCCACAAGTATTAATTACAAGGGGTTACACTGATTTTTTGAATAAAATATTGTTGCAAAAATATAACATTTTTATACAATTTTATGAATATAACAAATTCAAAAAGTAAATTTGGAGACAAATGAAAAAATATCAAGTAATATATTAACATGGATGAGAGAGAAAAACAATCGCTTATTTCATTCCAAGAAATCAAAAGAATCGTTCTCTTTACAAAAATCCCTGAGGGAGTTTGGACCAAAGTCAAACTTAGACATCCTCGATGAAAACCATACAAAAGGACTCTGACAGGAAGTAAAACCTAAACTTTAAAATCTAGATCAACTTGCCACAGATTGTTTCCCACTTGTCTCTACACAATATCCTTTATCAGTCATGATATTTAATTCACAAATAGACAAGTCTACACAAAGTATCAAAGATATATCAACACCTCTGAAAACAAGTGTCTGAATGATGTAATTGAACTTTGAATCTTGTTGTCCACAATAGGACCTTGGTGTCATAAAATAGAATTAGGCTTTTAATGAATTGAAGAATGAATGAAAATTGAACTATCTCAGTAAAACTCAAGAGCAAACCTCAATACGCTTTCTCCTTCTAATATCTCTTGTTCTTCATTCTCATTTGGCTTGTATGCATTCCAAATTAGTTGAAGTAGTTCAACCACTTCATTTAGTTAAGTTAACTAAAACTCAACTAACTTTTAGTTTAGGGGAAGAATTAATAATAATAATAATAATAATAATAATAATAATAAGGGTCTTTTAATGAATAATAACTAGTAGGTGGATCCCTTGTGACTCCCTTTAATTTCTTTAACAAAAATAAACATAACTAGACAATAAATAAGACACATCCCTCCTTGTGGCTCTGTTGGAAACCAATTCACATTTTTCTACTGTACTTATGAGCTGCCTACACCAGTTCTTTACAAACCTTGTTTTTCGTCGCAATTCCCAAATAAAACGACACTTTTATTTTTGCACTATTTGCACAATTACCTTTCTTCTTGTTTTCGTGACTGTAAGCGTGAAAACTTGGTTTTCGAAGTTACATTAAAATCGTCACCAAATTTTCGTTATCATTCTTGTCGATATGCCCATTGCGTTTACAATTTACTTATTGTTATACAGTTGGCAAGACCTTTTGATCTGTACTCATTTGACATTCTTTGATTGATTATGTAATTTCATTTCATAAGTGATTGAGTTTGTGATGCATTGATGATTGTATTTACATGCTCTTTGATCGATTCACTTGGCACATTAGTTACATAAAAACGCATCGGTGTTTTGGTTAAACCCTTGGAATAAATCGTTTCATACAACACATAGTTTGTATAAATCAAACCCTTGGCATTGGTTTTGATTCATTTGTTTGGTTTTAAAACTATGGTAAAACTATGGTTCGCGCAAGTGTTTAATCCACTTACCATTAATTTCATTGGTTGATTGAATGGCATAATTTTTAACCTATACAATAGTGGGTTGAATAGCTATTTGCGCCGACGGTTGTACTATAGATATGACTGTTTTGCATGTAATGAAATAGCTCCACCACCTTCGCACGATATGTCATTAATGTCCTCCCCTATCCCTGTTTCACCTTTGCTAGTTTCGCTATATCCAACCTAGTTATAATCAATGAAGCCAATGAGGTCTAATGTAGATTATGTTTAATATTGAATCCCAAAGGTTATGGTGCCATGTACGTATTGAAGGATATGCTTTGCAACCTTCCAATGTAGCTCATGTGACTCTTGCATGAACCTAGATATTGTGCCAACTGCATAGGAGAGGTTTGTTTTGGAGTGTTTGATATACAAAAATATCCCCACTAGCTATCTGTACAATGTGTTGTCAACTAGTGGAGTGTCCCCGCAATTATCAATTCTCACTCCTGATAGGAAAGGAGTCGAGGTAGACTTGCAATCTGTCATTTGAAATATCTCAAGGAGATCGCATGCATACTTTCCCTAAGACAGTTTGATGCCTAATTCATCCTGACTGATATCTATTCCAAGGAATAAATGTAGTGGACCCATCTCCATAGTCAATAACTTGTCATGTAGAATCCTCTTGACTGCATCAATCTTTGAAGTCAAGAAACCGGTGATCAACAAATCATCAACATACATAAATAAGAGTAGAAGTGAATCAACCATCCTGAGCATGTAAAAATTCAGGTATGATTTACAATGTACAAAGCTCTGTGAAAACAGGTAGGATTCCATATTGGCATACCATGCCCCCAGCGCCTGCTTGAGGCCATAAAGAGATTTCTTTAGTCAACAGACCAAAGATGAATCCTACATAAATCCTCGAGGTTGCTCCATATAGATATCCTCAGAGAGATCGTCATGAAGAAATTTATTCTTCACGTCCATATGATGGAGTTCCCATCCCTTGGCTACTGCAATGGAAAGTGTCAAATGCATGGAATTCATCTTAGCTACTGGAGCGAAGGTCTCATCATAGTCAATGTCATGCACCTGCTGAAATCCTTTGGAAACTATCTTGGATTTTTATATACTAATATGTTCATATGTTGCACTCTTGTTCCTGTAGAGCCATCTGCACCTGACAAGTTTCCTTCCTAAAGGAAGGGGAACCATATCCTAAGTCTGGTTCTCGAGGAGGGAGTTGTACTCCTCCTGCATGGAATATTCCCAAAAGGGATTTCTAGTAGCCTCGCCATAAGACTGTGGATATGAAGACTGAACCAAGAAAATATGTAGGGGTGGCAATGACTTAGTGGCAGTGAGTGTAAGAGGAGGCTCCTCGAAATCATATCGATTACTCCTAGTATTAGTTGGATCCCCAACAAGATCTCCTACATCCGTAAGAATAGTCTGAGCCCACTTGGGCATAGGATCTAGCTCTACATATGCATCTCCATGCACTAACTTTGCATATGACTATAATGACTCTATATATGTATCATCTGAATCCTATGAATCAGAAATCTCATCTGAATAAGATTCGACATGTGCATGCTCATCATCTCTTACAGGTAGAATAACAAAGGTGTTTGCATGCGACTGTTGAGGTACATGTGAAACACTTTCCCTGAATTGGACACTTATCTCAATGATGAGTCGATCTAAGGAAAGATCAATAAGTTTGTATCCCTTCACACCATCGTGGTATCCAACAAATATACACTCTCTGCTCTGTGGATCAAGTTCCTTCCTCTTCTCATAGGGAATCTTGGCCCATGCACGTGAACCAAAAATATGAAATCTTGTCAATTCCGGTTTGAGGCCACTCCAAGACTCGTAGGGGATCATATCCTTGACATATCTACAGGGAGATCTATTTTTTATTTAGGTTGCACAATTAAGTGCTTCAACCCATAATCTCTGTGGAAGTGACTTTGCATGTAACATGAAAGATGCCATCTATTTTAGGGATCTATTTTTCTGCTCAAGAACTCCATTTTTTTGTGGAGTATAAGGAACATTGTGCTGGAAATGAATCCCTACCTCATGAAAACGAATTTTTATCTCATCATTGACATACTCTCCCCCGTTATCTATTTGGAGGAATATGATTTTCTTTCCTGAATGTGTCTCAACAAGGGCTTTGAAATCTTTGAGATGTTGAAAGACCTTTGGTTTTTTCCTGAGAAATAAAATCCATGTGAAGCGTGAGAAATCATCAACAAAAATGAGCACATACCTTTATTTATTGATTGATGGATGCGGAAAATGGCCCATGAGGTCACTATGGATCAGATCTAAAGGAGAGGAAGCCTTATGTGTCTTTCCTTTGTCGAATTTCTCTTGAGGGTGTTTTCCAAGAACACATCCCTCACAAAGTCCTTTGGAGAAGTGTATTTAGGGTAGACCATGAACCATTCCCTTCTTTCTATGTTGTTTCATATATCTGAAATTTAAATTCCTAAACCTTTCGTTCCATATCCTACTTCTTTCATCAGCATGGGTAAGCAGTGATGCAGAATCTGGTTCAATAAATTCAAAAAATATCTAGAGTCTAGATTGATGATTTACCTCACCGGTAGCAACCCTGGAATTGGTTTTCATGTCATAGATATCCACTGCATCAAGTGTGAATATGAATCTCTTTCTGATGATGTAGTTATTCATCTAATACACAGAGAGAATATCGATGGAAAGTTTGGGAACATGAAGCACATTCTTGAAGCTTTCGTTTGTGAGTTCAATTCTTCCTTTGTCAGTGACCTCGACTGGAGAGTTGTACCCCATCATAATAGGATGGCCTTTGCATGCATCCAATGAAGAATAAAATTATTTTATGTCATCCATGTGTTGTGATTCACCTCAATCTATGATCCAAGCATCGAGAGAGGAATTGATGGCAATCAAAGCATGGCTAGAATTTCCTTTCATGGGATTCTGATCGTCAGGCTTCTTCTTCTTAGCACCCTTTGGGATACGATATACAAGGTTGTTTTTATGAATTATTTGGATCATTATATCTATTTTGTTATGCATACATGTGGATTCTATATGGAATCCTTTATGGAAGTAAGAGCATTTCTCCCCTTTTCTTCCCTTTCCACCTTTAGATCTAGAGGCATCATTGAATGGTTTTGAGTACCCTTCCTTCTTTGGATATGCATGTGATTTCATTTTGTATTTATATTTAGATATTTGATATTGATGATTTCTGCCATCTTGCACAGTAAGTGCATGCGCCTTTGGGCCTTTGATTTTTCCCATGTTGATGAGCTTGCTCTGCTCTTGTGTCAGAGAATCGATAAAGTCGTCAAGAGGGAATGTTCTAGGTAGATCTAGATGCAAATATAACTGAATGAAATGAAAATACAAACACTGAGTATTATGGACCAAATTTGGAGAGAATGGTGAGAACCATTTGTTTCTCCTCCTTAGATTTATCAACCCCACAAGCCTTTAGTTGCGACAACATATCCTTATATTTGGTAAAAAAATCTTGGAGATTGTTGAAGCTTTTTGGATCCAATGTGAGCAATTACACCTTGAGCATGTGTCCCCTCATCTCATCCTATTTTACAAAAATCCTTTCCATGGTGGTCCAAGATTCATTGGGAGTTTTATAGGAGGACATGTGAAATAAGAATTCAGGAGAAATGAGATTGCAGATTGTTTCGAACGGTTCACCCATTCGATTTAGATACTTGGATTTTTCTAAGGATGATGTTGGTTCTACCTCTGTGTTCATGGTTAACCTATAAAAACCTCTTTTCAAAAATGTATTATCATATTCTCCTTCCATGCAAATAAGTTGTAAGGTGTAAGAATGAATTCTTTTGTAAATTCCATTTTTATGTTGTCTTCAATCTTCGGTACATGCAAAAAATAATTTGGTGTGTCTTTTCCCTAGCATTTCGTTGATTCTGATACCATGAAAATGTGTTGAACTTGCACAAAATAGATCAAGATAGAAATTGACATACACATTTGCAAAGAAAATATGAGAAAAAAGAAGCAGGAGATAAAGAATAGAAGAATTCTCATTAACCAAATGAATGAATGATAATTTACCCGTGATATACTCTATATAACTCAACTAATGTGCATTGGAGGAGAATCCAATGCACCATAGTGATGTGGGTGGGAAAAACCCCTACAGACTAGCACTAAGGGTTCTATAATGCATGCAGAAATAACCGCCTAAAGTCTCCTACTTTTTTCTATTGTCCCGACATAGACCCCGCATTCATGCATAAAACACAAGAATAAAAGGATCTGGTAAATCTACCTTGAACTCCACGTTTGGTGTCGATCCTTTTACGTTTGGTTTCTCCTCGACTGCAAGTATCCTTCCAAATATGACCTACATTCACAAATAGACAAACAAAGAACTATGAACATGCATCTTATATATGAATTAGTGGGTTAGTTGTTCTAATAAAATACCAATCAAAACTGAATATTGAACACCTCGTATGGCGGGACAAGAAAAGTAACTCTTTTTATTAACCTCACAAAAGTCACTTATAATGATGATATCGGCTACTTCTCCTCAAATATGGGCTTGGGATCCTCTTCAACTATGGACCAACCGCTTCCACCTATGCTTCTCCTCTTCAGTTCTCACAAAATGGTTGCAAAATATTGGTGCAAGGGGAATACAAAAAAGGGAAGAGCTTCTTTTCTATTATTTTTATATTTTAAATGGGATCCCTACCTCTTCTTTTATAGGATAAAAGAGGGTAGTTATCTAGTTGAGTGACTGACTATGGGTGGTCAAACGGTTTAGGCAATTACCCGAAAATCTATATTTTGTCTGCAAATTTCTATTTTTTGTGCTTTTGTTAGTATATGTGGGCTTTAATAGGTCATCTATCATATATACATGGGCATCAGTGGTGTAGGGCATGTACATATTCAAAAGGATGGTTTTCTAGAAGATTTGTTCAATGGTGGCTTGGCAAAAATGGCAAGTGAGATGGTCTGATGCTAGGTCTGCATGTCTGGTGAAAATTAGGATTATAAAAGATGTCCCCTAATCTGTGAGGTCAAAAGAGCATATGATGGCCACAATACATTACCAATCTTTACCAACGTATGAAGTGAGTGAACCCAGGAGGTGCCATCTGCAAAATAAAAATTGTCTCACTGAGGTGAGCATACCCATGCTCAGAATGAAATAAAATCATGGTTTCCAATGAAATACACTACAGATCCATGTCATATAACTATATAAAGTGTAGCCGCGAGTAATACACAACGGATCTACATCTCGAAATCAAAAATATATACATGTATAGTATCCATCTTCAAGAAGCTAATGATGCTTTATGGCTAGAGATGAGGCCTTTAGAGCTTGAGCAACAACTTCAAAATATTCATAACCAAGGTAGGAGTGTAATATGAGTGTACAAATTCACTACCCAGAGGTCTTCGATGGCTCATCGGGAACAGACTAGAGGATCTTGATGATCAGGTTGAGGGCTTCATTGATCTTGAACAAAGACTTGATTGGGATTTCAGGGTGGTCGGGTATGAGATTAAAAGACAAAATGTAGAAGGGACTACTGAAGCTTAGTAAAAACTTCCCTTGGACAGTATCACGACGAATGATGAGACTCAGGCAACATGGTATTGACATAAGTTCATGATGCAGGAGGCAACACAAACTCTCCATGTGTTTGGAAGAATAACCAAACAGAGGAGGACACAACTATATGTAGAGAGAACAAATTCCTAAGGTCATATTAAATCCCAGAGCTTAACGAACAAACAAAAGGATGTGCTTTATCCAAGGGAAACTCATTGTGCTGCCAAAAAAGAAAATACTTTTCCCTTCTTCGTTTTGGGGTATATTTGATTTTTTTTGTCGTTTTCAATAATTTTTAGAAAGCTTGAAAATGAATAAAACAATGATATGTTACAAAGGAGGAACAAGTGTCGCAAACATACTAGTTCTTTAGCGCAAGGAACACATTGATTCTCAGAGAAAGGAGATATATGCAAGACAAGGACACTCGAGAAAATTCCTCCAAGGGTCAAGGTGTCAAGACGCAAAAGGAAAAGTGATACAAGGCTTGTGTTATAAGGCATGCTTCAGATGGTTTAGTTGAGAGAAACATGGAGCCGACATTAGGCCAAAAACACAGGAATGAAAATGTGATTAATAAGACACAATGATAACATCCTTTGATGTAATTTTAATGAGCCCAGAGAAGGTAAGCTCGACGATTTTTCATTTTTAGAGAGTCTAGAAAGGCATAAAAAGGAGACTCCAGTGGGGTACCCTTTTCGAAGGTAGTCTACTCATTTCGAAAAAGGGGTAAACTAGCACCAAAATGATGTCTATTCAAAATCATTTTAACGAGTGTGACAAAGACAAGATCACTCGACAATCTTTTCATTTTTAAGGAGTTTGAAAAGAGCTTAACTATGGACTCCATATAGGATGTTCTTCTAGACCATTTTAACGAATTTGAAGGAACAAGGTCACTCGACAATCTTTTCAATTTTAGGGAGTCTGAAAAGAGATTAACTATGGACTCTGTGGGGGTATCGTTTTCGTAAATTTAGTCCCTCAGGCCCGAAAAAATGTTAAAAATATACCTGAGAATATTGTTCTAGCGAACCGAACCTCCTAGAGTGTATCTTTGTTCATACTTTTGACCACCTGGACTTAAAAAGGGGTGAACTACCACCGAACAGATGTGGCTTCAAATTTCAGTTTAGCGAGCATGAAGGGCAACAAGATCACTTGACAATATTTTCATGTTTAGAGGGTCTAAAAAGGGCTTAAAAGAAGACCTGTTTTGTTTTGGGTGTCCCGAGGGTGAGGTCAAGAGTGATGGTGAATCATGCAAATGAGGCTCAAAATCGTAATTAGGATAAGAATAATAAGGAATCCTGAGCCTATAGTCATTAACAATGACATGGATGCCAAAAATTCAACTAGGATCTACCTATGGAATCCATGAAGGGGGAGGATCTACCACTAAATTACGACACTTCTAAAGAAACAATGATGGTTCTGTGTCGCAACTCGGTGGGGTTGATCCTATGGAAAAGAGACAAAGACAACAAGATACATAAAGTGGAGGTGGAATCCTAACTTAGATGCAACAAGTTGGAAAAATGACTTTTTACCAAAGGACCTTTAAAATGACCCAAATCTCCAAAACGTTTCCCAATACCCAAAGAAACCCTATCGTAACATTCCATAAGAAACTCTTGAACCATACTAAATGATTTTCAGGATTAAAAAAATGACAAAGGGGTCCAAAAAATGACAAAAAGGGGCCAAAAAGTCTATAAATAGAAGTTGTTAGCTCATTATCACCATTGTTAATTGTGAAATTGACTAAGAAAACAAAAATACCCCTTTGTCAAAAGAGTTTATTCTAGGAGCTTCAATGGACGAAATGAACTTCCGCTTGGACCAAGTAAGTACATACTAGCCCCTCTTGCATTTCAATTCTTCGTTTATGCATTTCTTTTTGTTTTTTGGGGGGGCGTTGACCTTTAAAAAGGTCATCCCTACATATATGAGGGCTTTCCTATGAAAGCCAACATATGCTTACATGCAAATAAAAAACTGCACGTGGGCATACGCGACTGTGTATATTACAGCCCGCGTATACCCTCCAACATGTGGAAAAAAATTAACTTGTCAATTGCAGGATGTATGTTCATTAGAGAGAGAGGGAGCAGGAGGACATTGATTTTTTGGTCGTAGAGGACCTTGATTCTACTGCCTCATTGGCTCAATGTGGTTTGTTGAAATTCTTCCAGTTTCCATTCACGTGGGCACAACCAAGGCTGCTGAACACTTTGGTACATTACTGCCAACTTGATGTAGAGGCATTCATGCTTGAGGGACAGTCGTTGATGCCAACGACTGAAGATATATGTTTTATGACTGGCCTCTCAAGGAGAGGGGAACCAATCAACTTTCTCACTTTTTCCTCTGGGCCTCACAACATAGTGGAGTTGATTGAACTCCATTGCAAGGCCGGAACAGAAAAAGTGAGCACTCGGCTGCCGATAAACAAGATTTCAAACCTATCACTGAAAGTGATAGTTTTTCTCATTGGGCGAATCACTCGATCTATAGATTTACATCAAGCTTCCCGGGCACACATGAATTGTGTGGTTCAATGCTTAAATGCACAAATTTTCGACTAGAGTACCACTTTACTAGATTACATGAAAAGGCAGCTGACAGAGTGTCCTATGCGGAGACACATAAACTTTGGGTTCAAAAATATACTTTTATCTTTCTTCTTTGAGAATGTCCCTAGTCTCAATCCTAGAGAGATGATATGACGGCATGAGGCCTCTCTCCCAGTGCTATGCAGGTGGGCGACATTGTTTCCACAACAGGGGGGAGGGAGGACCATCGAGGCCTTCGACGACAAGTTTTTTTCTTGGTGGGCATGACAGATTTCGGCCATAGAGGACTACCCCTATGTAGGGATCAAATTTTCTAGAGATCTTGGCATGCCTGTACCTCCCGGAGAGGAGCGAGGAGAGATGGGTAAGTTTGGTTTTTTCAAAATTATTTAATTTTAATGTTTTTTCATATATATATCATTTTTTTTGTATACCAGAGTGTCTGACATGTATGTATATGTTATGTGTAGAGGTGGGGCCAATGCATCCAGAAGACTTCATGAGGACCAAGCAACATCCTCGACCAGAGGCGAGACCAGCCGCAGCCAGTGGACTAGCCGCAACAGGGGGACCTCCAGCCGAAGAGCCTGAGAGAGTTTTGAGATGGGTGGAGCGGAACCTCACCACACTTACTCGTACAGTTTCTATGGTGGAGATCAAGGATATCCCACCGTCGATGCAGAATCACATTGTTGGGGTACCACAGAGCTAGGTCCAGCTCTTTTGGCGTTTTGCCAATGTCGTTGTTCTCTATGGCAGGGCCAGCAGGCCCCGTCCTTAGCTAGGCTAGACTTCTTATGTGTTGAGGGAACATTTTGTATATTTTTTAGGGCATAAGCCTCGTGACCCTTTACTGGACACATATTTTTGAGGTGCTCGTGCCCACCTATGTACTCTGATACTTTGCGATATATATATGTGTGTATTTACATATTTTTTTGTTTTATGGATTACATTTATTTTACAAATGTATTTACATGTGCGTGTGTGTGCTTTTTCATACATGTATGCAATATGCCAATCTAATATATGATTAGCTAGAGTATATGTGATTTGATTGAATCTCCTAGGAACATGGATATACATAATGTAATCAAATCTTCGTTCTAAGAGACGTACCCTAAGGAATCGTCAATGTAGAGTAGGATCATAAACGTGGTAAACTCCATTTAATTGAGACACAACCAGTTGAGCGTCTAAGTAGACTCGGAGGTGAGAGATACCATGCAACAAAGCGTCATGAAGAAACTCTAAGACTATGTTTTATTTAGAAACATTGTTTGTGGCATCACCTAAACAGATACCTCCTAAAGATAGCAATTGGACCTGAGATGTGAAAATCACCCAAGCTGCGGAAGGAAGCCTCTGAGTATGTTAGCTAGCGCCATCCGCAAACCCAACAAACACCTCTGATTCACTTGACATCTATCACAATAAAAAAAATGACATCAAAAATGACACGTCCATAAAACCAAAAAGACAAAAAATAAAAATAAAATGTACAAGAACTATACATATGTACAAGAAGTCACCCGAGGTGACCCACCTATGAGTAATACTTCTTGAGGTAGAGCCCATTTCTAGGCTCCACCAAAGAATTTACCTCAAAGTCCACCAAATGATAAGTGCCCTTCTTTAGAACCTCTTTCATGATGAAAGGTCCAAACCACATGGGTTTGAACTTGCATGCCCCCAGGGGGTCCTTATCTTGGTCATAGACTAGGACAAGGTCACCTTCAGAGAAAATATGAGGACAAACAGACCGATCATACTAACATTTGACCTTTTTCTTGTGAGCCTCGTTATCCAAGGCCACATCACGTCGCTTCTCATTGAGATGCTCGAGGTATAATAAATGCTCTTCAAGTGGTGAAGTGTCTGGCAATAACTGTACTTCCAACTTTAGAGACGGGATCTGGCACTCTATGGACAAGACTGCTTCTATCCCGTAAATGAGTTGAAAAGGTGAGAAACTGGTTGCAGTCTTAACAGACATTCGGTAGGCCCATAATGCTGAGTATAACATCTAATGCCAATTTGACTTGGCCGAATTGATCATTCGATGGAGAATAGTCTTAAGATATTTATTCACAGCTTCCACCTGACCATTCACTTGTGGGTAGTAGGGTGATGATTGTTCTTGCCTCTACCCAAGATTTTATGTTAACTCAGTCATCATTTTGTTATGAAAATGATTTCCATCGTCAGTGAAAATATCTCTCGGCACGTCGAACCTTGCTATTATCTAGTTGAACAAAAAGAGAGTTGCAGTCTCGCCATCATCTTTGAACGTTGGCATAGCTTCGACCCACTTTGTGAAGTTGTCTATTGATATGATGATATAATGGTGCCCCCTTGCTAAAGGGGGGTTGCATGTAGTGTAATCAATCCCCCACTTGGTGAAGGGACCAACGGTAATGAAGGGATACATGGGAGAGGGGTGTGCCCTCATATTCCTTGAGAAGGTCTGACATGGGTGGAACTTCTTGACCGATTCAACACAATATTTTATTAATGTCAGCTAGAAGTAGGTAGCTTGTAGAATCTTCTAGGTTGTTTCCAACCCAGAAAAATGACTGCAACATGCTCTAGTGTGGCAATCGTTAAGTATTATTTATGATTCTTCATGAGTGAGACATCAGCGAAGGATGAAATCTACACCTCAACGATACAATGTGTCCTCGAGTATGAGATAGTTCTTGGCCTGATGGCATATACGACGAATCTCATCAAGAGAAGTAGAGGCGGGGAACTTCAAAGTCTAGAGATAGACAAGTACATATACATACCAGGGGTCCGAAGATGCGATCAAAAACATGTCGACTCTTCCCCTGCCAAGTATAATAAGAAATCTTTATTATAATTGGGTGGTCGAAGTAGAGGAGCAGTCTTGAGGGCGTGTTTCAATGCTTCGAAAGAGCGTTGAGAGGTTTCATCCCAATGAAAAGTAACGTCCTTTTTCAGTAAACGCATAAATCCATTTGTGATCTCGGCATAGTTTGTGATGAAATGACATAAAAAGTGTGGTTTTCCCAGTAAACTTTGAAGCTGAAGGATTGTGCATGGTGGAGGAAACTGAATTATTGCCTCAACTTTGAGAAGATCAACCATGATCCATTTTGTCGAAAATATGAAACCTAGCAAATGAATCGACGTCACACAAAAACTGCATTTGTTTGGAGTCAAGCGAATCCGATAGTAGAGACATCGCTCAAACATAAGTCTAAGGTGTGTGGGATGATCATCTCTCTTACGAGATCATGATGCTAAATCATCAAGGTAGGCCTTGACTATATGTTTGAGATCGTGGAAATAAAAAGACATGGCCCACTGAAAGGTAGCTCCAACATTTTTTAGACCAAAAGGCATCTTTCGATAAGAGAATGTACCCGATGGACAAATGAAAGCAGTTTTGTGTTGGTCTTTGGGTTTGATCTGTATCTGATGGTATCCTGAAAAACCATCCATGAAATAAAAGGCCTCACAAACTATGCATTCATCAACTATATGGTCAATAAATGGTGTGGGGAAGTTATCCTTTGGACAGGCTTTGCTCAAATAACGGAAGTCCATACATACGCGAATCACACCCTATTTTTTATTGACCAGAATAGGATTTGACACCCATTGAGTCAAATGGACGGGGTAGATAAAACCTTCTTTGAGCAGTTTGTCTACTTCAGCCTTAATAGTTGCTGTTTTCTTAGGATTGATTGGACGAAGATTCTATCGGACCGTCTTAGCGTCAGGATAATTCATGATTTCATGTTCGACGATTATTGGATCAATGCCTGACATTTCCTCGTAATACCAGGAAAAAACGTCGCGAAAGTTTTTAATTAAATCCGTGTATATTCAAATCTCATCGGGGTAACAATCAGCTTTGACGAGAATATTCTCCATGACGCCAGGGGTTCTGGAGATATCAATAGGTACCTTTTCAGCGATGGTTTCCATATTACCCTTGGCATAAACAACGTGTGTAGCCAAGGGATTGATAGGACAAGACCTATCTCTAGTCACAGTCAAATTGAATTCACTTGTTTTAATTCTTCTTAACTCTGGGAGGAAGTAAGATCTGTGATGGAGATCATCCCAAGGTCTGTCTGGACTAGTCATTGCTTCAATAATCGCTTCGTCTAAGGGCAAGACTAAGTCTAAAGAATCAATATCAGCACGGGAACATTGAGCCCAAGTAGGCTCAAGAATCGGATCTAACTCTTGTGTGGGAGTCGGATCGGGGTCGACGAAATCTTATTGGACTATAGATTACACAACTTCTGTCACAGACAAGGGCATGGCCATACCATGGTGCCCTATCCCTTCCATCATGGATAATGGGGAAGGAAGACTCCACAGATCGTTGAAGTAGGTCGTACGAAATGACGAGACTTGAAAAATATCAACCTTAGGTTGGTGTGATACGAACTTAACATCATCAGAAGGAGGCGAGTAATCCAAAATACCCATCAAAGGTGGGCACAAACCAACCCCTATGTTGACAATTCCAGTTTGAGGGTTATCAATCATCGGGACCATGGATGCTCCTGATGAAGGGTTAGGACGGGAGAAAGAAAACTGATCAATGGTCACGATCCAGCCCTCGTGTGGAAACAACAAGACCTAGAAAACTCTAGCGACCATTGCTTGCATATCATAGGTCCAACTCCTTCCTAACAAGAGATTATAGTCAAGAGATGCATCAACCACTTCAACCTCGATGCACACGGTATTCCCCCCTAATTGCACAAGAAAAGAAGGGATGATTCCATGTGATCGGAATGAACGATCGTCGAAAGAGGTAAGAAGAGTCGGTGCCAGAGACAAAACCGGTTGGCCAATGGCCTTTCAACATGCCAACAACATCACACATGTCGAGGCACCCTCATCAACCACTGTGCAGAAAATGTTCTAGGTAAACAAATTTGTGGTGTAAGCCACTACTATCAGAAATGCCATGTGGTAAGGGAGATGAGGTTTTAAGTCGGTCATATCAAGCATGATCATACCTGGATTACAAGTCTCAGTAGATCCTAAGGCAGCTAACAGAGAATTTATTTAGGAAGGGCAGCTCTGGAGGACCTCCAAAGTAGACATTGCACAAGGGGTTTGAGACAAATATTCCACCACAGAGTAGTTCTGGGCAGCCCTTGCGTTTGGATTGTGAGAATATTTCTTGAACGCACCTTTTGGGATGTGTGTCATTGTTTCACCCAACGTCTTCTCGATTTGGAGAGGAAGACGTGGGTTTTCGGCTTCTTTACTCTTCTCAGAGGTGTTTGGCATTCTGTAATCATGCACTCTAGTCAATATATAGGCATCACCTTTCATCATATACACATTTGCGGATGAAGGATTACTCAAAGATATAGGGGGTACTTGAATGCCCCCATCTGTTCTCGGAGAGGCTTGAGTTAAATTTTTCCCATGTTGAAATGGGTTCGTTAACACAATAGGTTTCTACTGCGCCAATAACGTTTGGGCCTCCACAAGCCAAGGGCACTGATGAGTCTGGTGGTATTTCGGGCATAGGTTACACGGATACTTCAACTTCTTCTTTTCTGTGTTTCTCCCACCAACATAATTGGTAGTTTTCTTATCCCCCTTACCCTTCTTTCGATGTTTCTTCTTTCCATCAGGCTTCTATGTGGCCTTTGGGTTTATCAATTGCACACTGTGTACATCCGACATTTGGGTAGGGGGGACAGCCAAAACAGTGGTCTTGTTGGCCGCTTTATGCTGTATCGACAATTGTTGTAATTATTTTAACAATTAATCAACGAGCTTCATTTATGCTGAACCAAAAATACCATAGGCATGTGGTCCAGATCTTTGTATGGTCTTGTCAAGTATTGACCATGGTGCATCTGGAAAATTTTTGTAAATTAAACTAGACTGAGAGTAAATATGCTCTAATTGTTGAGCTCTCATTATTGCATCTTCTTCGAAAAATACTCCCGACATTGCAATGTCTTTGGATAACTGGGGTACCAAAGACATAAGGAACCAATCAAGAAGGAATGTTGGTGGGACTGACACTTTTATCAAACTCTTATGTCATCTCCATTCTTGGATGTGATCAGAGATATGGTCCGCTTTTGTTTTCTCGAAGTTGGCCAGAAATTTGGTGTTGGTGTCGTATCTTATAGGTAATTGGAAATGGTTTAAGAAATCCATTGCCAATTCAACGAAGGAAGAGTATCTTGAGCGGTCGAGCTCAATGTACTATTTCGCAACACTCCCTATGAGAGTGCATTGAAACAAACGCAATTGGATGGAGTCATCTTTCAACGAATTGGATGAGCACCAAAGATGAAAGGTAGTCACATGATCACTTGGATCTTCATTAGGCTTAGCTTCAAACTTTGGAATTTCCGAAGGAAACTTGGTCAGCATAGGAGGCCAACACGGATCATGACAGATAAGGTCATTCAATAACCTTGTCAAGTCTGGCAAATGCAAAGTTTCCAGAAATGGTAGTTTGGGTTGTTGATTCTAACCATGGAAAAAGGGGCCTAGAGTTTGACTGGCACCAGGTCGCTAGGAAAAGTTAGGTTGTTGGCCAAGGTTTTGGTAAAAACCATGGCCATGACCAGCGTACAGATTATACGCATGTTGTGACATGATCATCTGACTCCTGTAATAGGACATAGAAGGTTGGGCTTGCATTGCATCCAAGGAATTTGGGAAGGGTTACCCCTTGTCGATCTGACAGGCATAAGTCCTGAGCCTTTCTCTGGGTTCCATTGGCTATGGAAGGGTTTGCCCCTGGTCATTATTAGTGACAAGAGAACTAATCCCTGCCATGGATTCCATGCTCCTTGTGGGGAAGGAATTCCTAGGTTTGCCCCCTATGCAAGAATAGTACCCTGCATAGGATTTTGTTGTCCATAATTGGGGTTGCCCCCAACCGAGATGGCAGCTGATGAGAAAGCATTGTTACCAAACACACAGAACAAAGAGAATGACGTCAAACCTACTGGCATGTTATAAGAAGGAATTCCTTGACTACCTGCTCCAAACTAGCTAAAGTTCATGTTCGGCCTGATAGGATGTTGTAGAGCACCGCTGAGCAAAGGGGACAAAGGAGGTATATGACCCCCCCTGTAAGGGAAAGTGTTATAGGAATCTGAAGTACGCCCCATGGATCCTTATAGAGGATCATTAGAGCTCCCTACTCCCAGACCTAAAGTCTGTCTAGTGGAGTAGGAAAGGATAGAGTTTGTATCGAAGCCAGGCATCCCGTATTAGAACGGAGGGCCTGTCGCACTATGGGTGAAAGGAGAAGTGATATCCGTGATAGACAGAGTCATACCATTTCCCTAGGTAGAGGTGGTCAATACCATGGTGGTCCAGACCGACGACAGTTGGTTAGGAGGTGGAACACCCCCTGTAGTGACAGTCGTAGAGGGAATATGAGAATTCCCTGAAGAATTCGTAGCATTTTTTTCCATTTCTTCTTGTGACACTATCTGGTGCTCGTAAGGATAAACCTGTACGATGACATGCATCGATAGATCAGTGATCGGAGGTTCGTACGGACCAAGAGCTTCCACTCCAAGGTTTGAAATGGTTGGTTCGTCTCGAATATAATGTTCTTCTCTTGGAGATGGGTCGAGAACAGTTTCCTGTGACTCGGTCACCTCAAACGA
The DNA here is from genome assembly GCA_010110895.2 of Picea sitchensis. Taxonomy (NCBI): domain Eukaryota; kingdom Viridiplantae; phylum Streptophyta; class Pinopsida; order Pinales; family Pinaceae; genus Picea; species Picea sitchensis. The sequence goes on from SNQJ01S0017178.1 coordinate 38,823, forward strand.
CCCTTGTTGGTCTAGTCTTCTCCTTAGCAGTAGCAGGGGTGCCTCCAGATTAATCGACAACATGCCAAGAAGCCTTCATGACTGGCAGAGCTCCTGATCCTCCACTATGTTAGAATATCACTGACACACTAGGGATTTCTATTAGCATTCAAGAATTATCACACACTAGAAAAAGTCCCTATAAGATAAGACAAGAAGATCACTAGCTAGTTGGAAGAACAGTTACACCAACCAACACTAAAGAAACTTACCGGTGCAAGTGCAACTCAAATACGGAAGCACCCTCCAGGTATAATCTTCAAAGCATGGGCTAATGTCTGCCCTAGGTACCGTGGTATACCCCACAGTCACCTGTGTAAGTCTCTAAAATAAAGGCAACTACGTTGCCAGCGTGCAAACAGTCGCCAGGAGGGTACAGTCGACAGTCGGGTGGACTGCAATGAGAAGGGTATCAAGCCTGAAACCTATCAAGGGTATCTAAAGCAAGTGTTATGGAAGACAAATGAGGACCTCGAACAGATTCATGACTCATGAAGCTCCGTGGAAAATGCGATCAACGAAATCCCAATATAAGCCCTCTATATGAATTCCCCACTATGCTTGGTTCGACTTTGGAGGGGTTATATCCGCTACCTTTCCGCACGTGACCTCATGTTTATCCCTTGTGTAAGAGGAGGGTGCCGGATAAATTTCATGATATTGGTCTTTTTATCACTCCCTAGCACAAACTCTTATGTTTGTTTTTGTAGCCTTGAAGAGTTTCCTCTCCAATCCTAAATCAAGGCTCTAGCCTAGACTAGTTGATGGACCCTATAAACATAAAGTCTAGTTGATTTTAATTAATTGTTAATTTTTTGTGGCTTATCTTAAGTCAAAGGAAGTGGAAATGAAACTAGTTATGTATTTGGGAGACGGAGAAGAAAACAAACAGAAAGTTGTAAACAAAATTACTTCTTCTTGACAAATTCAGAGTTTCACATTTAAACTCTTTAACCAACTTTTCAAACTACTTTTTTTTTTTTTCTAATATCTTTTAACAAAAAACTCAAAACAATCTTTCGCTTGACTACAAGCTACTTATTGTCCTAAGTAAATCAACCAAGAACTTATGAAAGAAACATTTTTCCTGATTATTAATTCAAACAACCAACTACTTGACCAAACAAAGAAAGTGAAATCTATATATATTTTTTATTATGCTTCCAAAACAAGAAATTTTAAAATGTATTCTTTTCTTATTTTCTGAAGAAAAAATGGGAAAAATAAAGACAAGAAAAAACCAAGAAATCACTTCTGGCCCACCCACAGATCACAGGGAGTCACTGACCAAACCCAAAAAGGCTGATTGGAAAAGACTCCCAGACTTGTCTCAAACCCTATAAAGAAAACAAAAGAAATCTTTGAAAAAATAAAATATAAATTGAAGTCAAACCTGAGCTACAGACTGTTATAATAGAGACTAGGAATGGATCAAGAAAATACCTGGGAAGTACAACTTCTGACAGGGAAGAGGATGATTGCCCCTTAAAAGAAATAAAAATTCTCAACACAGGCATGCTACTGACACTTCAACAACTAGGGTATGTACGCAGGTTGTCCAAAGGTAGGGCACGTATGTACACCTACAGGCTCACTGCAAGCATTGTACACCTCTATAACTTTTGAAGAATGAAAACTAACAATCCAATAAATCAGGTAGGGAGTACTGTTATTTAAAACCAGAATCCCTTAAAGACACAAAAACTTACTTTGATAAATAAAATGCAAGGAAAATTTTGATAAAGAAAAGATAATATGAGGTTATACTTAGGCTACAAACTGCAACAATAAAGACCAGGACTAGATCAAGAAAACCCCTGAGACAGGGAAGAGGATGATTGCCTCTCCTTTTAAAGAAAGAAAAAAAAAAGAAAAACGATTTTCTGAACTCAGGCATGCTATCGACACTTCAACAGTCAACGTATGTACACGGTCTGTCTAAAGGTAGGGAACGCATATACACTTGCAGGCCTTGTACAGGCTTTGTATACCTCTGTAACTTCCTGAAAAAGAAAAAAGCAATCAAGAAATCAAAACAGGGAGTACTGGTATGGAAGACCAGGATCCCTACAAACTCAGACTCTTGCAGTAACTCCGAAAAAGGTAATCAAACCAATTTAAAAACACCCAAAAAGTATCCCCAAAAAACCCTAGATATCTTTCCCTAGTACGGTCACCAATTCTGTTGTGGGTGAAAAAATCCCCTACATACTAACACTAAGGCTTCTGTAATGCATGCAGAAATAATCATCTAAATTCTCCTACTTTTTTCTATTGTCCAGACATAGACCCAACATTCATGGATAAAAAACAAGAATAAAAGGATCTGGTAACTCTACCTTGAACTCCGCCTTTGGTATCGATCATTTTGCATTTGGCTGCTCCTTGATTGCAATTTTCCTCCCAAAGTTGAACTGCATTCACAAACAAGAAAACAAAGAACTACGAACATGCATCTTATATATGAATTAGTGGGTTATATGTTCTAATAAAATATCAATCAAAACTGAATAATGAACACCTTGTATGGCAGGACGGGAAAATTAATTATTTTTATTAACCTCACAAAAGTCACTTACAATGATGAGATCAACCACTGCTCCTTGAATCTGGTCCTAGGCTCCTCTTGAATTGTGCACCAACCACTTACACCTATGCTTCTCCTCTTCAGTTCTCACAAAACGGTTGAAAAATATTGGGGCAAGGGGAATACAAAAAAGGGCAGAGTTTCTTTTCTCTTATTTTTCTCTTTTAAATGGGATCCCTACCTCTTCTTTTATAGGCTAAAAGAGGGTAGTTATCCGGTTGAGTGACTGGATATGGGTGGTCAACCGGTTTAGTCAATTACCCATAAATCTGTATTCCATCTGTAACTTTCAATTTTTTTTTCTTTTTTCAATACATGCGAGTTGTATTGGGTCAGCTAGTGTATATACATGGGCAGCAGTGGTGCAGGGTGCGTACATCTTCAAAAGGATGGTTTTTTAGAAGAGATGTATAATGGTGGCTTCAAAAAAATGTCAAGTGAGATGGCATGATGCTAGGTATGCATGTCTGGTGCAAATTAGAGTTATAACACATAGTGGTGGTATAGAGTGATCTGGACATGCACCAACAACTATGGCAGTAAACTTCCACCTAGTCTAGTCTCTCAGGCAGTTACGGGAGTAAACTACCACATAATTGATTTAACTAGTCTATCATTCTTTAGTTAACTGACTGAAAATGAGTGAAGTGAGGAGGAGATTAGGGAATCATAGGTAATGTGCTATTATGGTGATGATCCCAAGGACAATGCACATTAGCTGGCAATGATCACTATGTTGCATGGTTATAGTCCCAATGTAGCATCTAGACTCCACTCAACTGATCAAACTGAAGTGAAAACTAAAGAGAATACTCTCCCTAAAGGAATATTCTTCCTAAAATATAGGAGATTGAATAATGACTAATAAACATATGAAAAATCTTAGGAAAAAAAAATCCTAGGTGTGTGTGAAGTAACTCCAATAGTCCCTTTTGGATATGCTCCTTAGAATCTTTAAAGGGATAAAGTATATGTTGATCAATTATACTTGGTAGTACTCCTAGTGAGTGGATTATAAAATGTTTATTTTGATTTCCATGAAACATAAAATATACTGAATTTTTAGTTGAAAAAAAAAACATATGGAGAACCAACTTCAAGAGAATTGGTTATATCTTGCATCCACCTTATGTTCTTCCAACATATCTCTTTGCCTTTCAAAATTCTTTTCTAAATCCAGTATGAATAATGATTTTCTACCATATAGCTTAGCCCAAATATTGTTTCCTAATCACTATCTCTCTTTAAAAGTGTAGCTATGTTAATTAGTTTAGAAAAAAATACTTTTTTCTGCATTAGGTCTAGGTTTCCTTGGCTGGAACCATCAAAGAAACTCTGTGTTTTTTACTAATTAATCTTTAGTAACCCCCTATGTTTTTATCTGATTAATCTTTATTAACCCTCTTTACCTTGGTGAATTCAATTTAGGTGAATGATTTAAATCCTCATAAATATATTTGATTTTATAAAAGACTTACAAAGGTGAATAACAAAGATTTAAAAAAAGAGTATGATTCCATGGAATCCATATTAAAAAATACACAATTATAGGGAGTGATCTATGGTATACTATAGCTAACTACTCTATCCATTTTTATACCCCTTAACTGGGGTATGTCCTTTCCAAGATCTAGTAGTCCCACCTAAAGATATAATCTTTCCATACTCCTTTCGTTAAGGGGAAGTCCATGATGATATACCTAAGTTCCTTCATTTTCTTTTCATAGAGTGTAGAATCCTAGGCCATGCTAAGCTTTATTTTGAAGGATGTCCCATGTGGGATATTTATTGTTCAAATTGAACTAGAAGAAAACTCAAGCCCTTAGATCGTATTTTCATTTCCAAACTAGTTTGAAAACCGTGATAAGTTATCTTATTCATCATCTAAAACCATCTCCTTATATCTATAAATGGTTGCATACACCCTAGTTGGATTTTGAGACCAAACTAAGCCATATTCTACCTCTCTTAATTTAAGTGAATATATCCCACTATTCTATGAGTTGGCCATGATGTCCAAATCTCTTTCCTTTTTCCAACCTTGATTTCATAATGAGGCATATTCAAATATTGGAGCATCTATCCTATGTAGTACCCATTTTTTTCTAAGAATCTCTACTATCGCATCGATCAATTAGGTTCATTGTTACTTCCTATGTGGGGATCTTCAAAATTATTACATTTAGATGATTTCCCACTTTCTAGGAAAACCACTTATCAATGAGGGTATATGGTAAAAATAAAGAGTTACAAATGATGGATGGTGTTGACATGAATTTAATCCTAGATATTATCTAATATTGCATTGACATGAGATAAGTCTTCTTGGACTTTACCACTTATTTCCATAAATGTATATACCCAATTAGCCTTCCAAGGCTCTTTGTGACCAAATATTTCTTAAATTCATGGATGTTTTTCAACCCCATCCCCCCATAGTTTTAGGATTAGAAATCCTTCACCAATTAACCAGTGTGAGACCATCTTTTTTTCTTTTTTATTTCTGTAAAATATGTCCTATATTTACAAAAATATATATATATATATAATATTGTACAAAAATGGATGAAAGGATATAAACAAATGAGACTATATCCTTTTCCAGAAAGAAAAAAGCATTTAAATAAAGTCAAAATACTCACTTGGGTCTAAAGAGTAGGAATATTTTATGAATAGAGATTATTTGGCTAGAAGTTGATGGTGAACTTCATCCCACCAAATAGAACAAAAGAAAGACATCATGATAACTTCATGAGAAAAAACTACTTTACACCTAATATTCTATAAAATAACTAAATTTGTGATCCTCAAAAAATACAAAAGGCTTACAAGTGAAGGGTGATAATGAGTGCACCAATCACCAAATAAAATAGACCACCAACAAACACTACTTGGAAGCACCCTTGAGAAATGATCTAAAAGGAAACTTCATCATTTCTTGGCATACTAATTCTCCCAAAATATGTGCTTCATTGTCTTAGATCACTAGAATATAGGACAATATCCATTAGAAATCCCAAGTATTATGGAAAACTTGGCCTTGGATGGAACTAATGAAAAAAAAATAAGAGGGTCCTTCAAATCGATCGACCTGTGCATTATGGGCCCACGTAATAGACTGTAATAGTGTCCATATCATCACAACAACATCACCTTCACCCATAGGTTCCATATGACCATAGGCGATGACTAAATGCTAAGCCAACAAGTTCTTATCAAGATCGACAATCACGACTTAAAATATGGAGTTATAACATATAACTATGATGCCTTTCAGGGGATAAAGGCCTTTCCACAATCCCAAGGCAATGGGGGGGCAAAATGATCATCCTCTTGACACGTGGAGTCATGATCAACAACGTGATTTATTTTTGGAGTTTCCTCTATGTTAACTCCCTCACTCCTTTTTAGATGAAACACAATATATTCATTGATCTATTCCTCCAATAGATTGATCCAATGATTGTTGAATTCAATGGATCATTGTTGATCCATCCCATAATCAAGAATGGTCCTTTATTATCATTGGAATGAATTCTTTCTCACAGGATTTTGACCTGCACACTCGCTCTCACACATGCTTGCACATACTCATATGTCCACACACATTTAAACTGATAATTTTACAAGGTTTATACATGGAGCATTAAACACACAAGGTGGAAGATACACAAAACACACACTTATATTTCATCGAGCTCTATTACACCGTACTGACCCTCTAGTTCTGGCCTCTCCTTCTCCTAGTTACATTTTTTCTAGCCTCCCCTAAGCATGAAAAATTACACACATATATAGAAAAAAAACAAGGATCGGATCATGAATTTAGATCCGATCTTCCCTCAACAATTCGCTAAGATCGCTTAACAATCCCTCAAAATTTTCTTAACATAATAGTTACAAACAAATTCAATCAAATCTAGAGGAAATATCATCCTCATAGCCATGTCGACTTATGGAAGATTTGGAAAATCAAATTTGACTTGGGGGAGGGTTGATTCTCCTACATTAGAATCTTGGGGTACAAAATTTCCATGATCTCCTAATCATGTGTCCCCTATTACTACATATCGTCTCCTTTTTCTTCATGTATCATTGAGCTTGTCCTTTTACTAAGTAGTGAGATGAAATGAAGCCTCCACTGATACATCACAAACTCTCCTACTCTAGATCGACCTTTTGGTATCACAGGTTCACATCTTCTGGAAATCTCAAGATTCCTCTTCTCTTATGGATGTTGCACACTACTCACTCTCTTGGAAAATTCTACCCACAGTCACAACTGTGGAATTTCCCAACAACTTCTACCCAACTGCATCTAGAAGTTGTTTTCCATTCTCCAACATGCAGGAAATATTTCCCTTCTTTGATACCACTTGATGAAAATGAAATCTAGGGGTCCTTCGAATCGATAGAAATTTGGGTTATGGGCCCACATAATGGACTATAAGAGTGTCCATATCATCACAACAATGTCAAATTCACCCATAGATTTCATACGACCATAGGTGGTGACTAAGTGCTAAGCCAACAAGCGCTTATCAATATTGATGGTCACAACTTAATATGGATTTATGACGAATGAGTCTGATTCTTTTTTGGGGCCAAAGGTCGTTCCACAAGGCCAAGGCAACAGGGGGGAGAAATGACCATCTGCTTGACACATGGTGACACAATCAACAATGTGAGTTGTTTTGGGGGTCGCCTCTCTATTAACTCCCTTGATCCTTCTTGACCAAAACAAAATATAACCATTGATTTATTCCTCTAGTAGATTGACCTAGTGATCATCAGCTTCAATGGATCATTGTCGATCCATCTTGTGATCGACGATGGATCTTGCTTCTCTCTAGAATGTGTGCTTTCTCATAGGCTTCAGACCTTCACACTCTCTCTCACACACTCTTTCACATACTCATATGTTCACACACACTTAAAATGATAATTTGACAGAGTTTATACATGGAGCATTAAACACATAAGGTGGCAGATATACAAAACACACAATTATATTTCATCAATCTTGATTACACCATATTTCCCCTTTGGGCCTAACCTCTCCTTAGCCTGGTTACATTTTTTCTGGCCTCCCCTAAGCATGAAAATTTACACACACTATATAGAAAACAAACAAGAAAGAGATCATGAATTCATATCTAATCTTCCCTCCACAATTTGCTAAGATTGCTTAATAATCCCACAAAATATTCTTAACATACTACTTACAAACAAATTCAATAAAATACAGAGGAAATTTCATCCTCATGGCCACGTCAACTTATGGAATATTTGGA
>SNQJ01S0017178.1:47266-59706 GCA_010110895.2 Picea sitchensis
CTCCTCTTGAACTGTGCACCAACCACTTACACATATGCTTCTCCTCTTCAGTTCTCACAAAATGGTTGCAAAATATTGGGGCAAGGGGAATACAAAAAAGGGCAGAGTTTCTTTGCTCTTATTTTTCTCTTTTAAATGGGATCTCTACCTCTTCTTTTATAGGCTAAAAGAGGGTAGTTATCTAGTTGAGTGACCGTCTATGGGTGGTCAAACGGTTTAGTCAATTACCCATAAATTTGTAGTCCATATGCAACTTTCTATTTTTTGTGCTTTTGTCAGTACATGTGAATTGTAATGGGTCAGCTAGTGTATATACATGGGCAGCAATGGTGCAGGGTGCGTACATCTTCAAAAGGATGGTTTTTTAGAAGAGATTTTCAATGGTGGCTTCACAAAAATGTCAAGTGAGATGGCATGATGCTAGGTATGCATGTCTGGTGCAAATTAGAGTTATAAAACATAGTGGTGGTATAGAGTGATATGGACATGCACCAACAACTATGGGAGTAAACTTCCACCTTGTCTAGTCTCTCGGGTAGTTACGGGAGTGAACTACCACATAATTGAGTTAACTAGTCAATCATTCTTTAGTAACTGACTGAAAATGAGTGAAGTGAGGAGGCGATTAGGGAATCATAGGTAATGTGCTATTATGGTGATGATCCCAAGGACAATGCGCATTAGCTGGTGATGATCACAATGTTGCATGGTTATAATCCCAATGTAGCATCTAGACTCCACTCAGCTGATCAAACTGAAGTGAAAACTAAAAAGAATATTCTCCCTAGAAGAATATTCTTCCTAAAATATAGGAGACTGAATAATGACTAATAAACATACAAAAAACCTTAGGAAAAAAAAATCCTAGGTGTGTGTGAAGTAACTCCAACAGTCCCTTTTGGATACGATCTTTAGAATCTTTAAAGGGATAAAGTATATATTGATCAATTATACTTGGTAGTACTCCTAGTGAGTGGATAATAAAATGTGTGTTTTGATTTCCATGAAACATAAAATATACTGAGTTTTTATTTGAAAAAAAAAACATATGGAGAACCAACTTCAAGAGAATTGGTTTTATCTTGCATCCACCTTATGTTCTTCCAACATATCTCCTTGCCTTTCAAAATTCTTTTCTAAATCCAGTATGAATAGTGATTTTCTACCATATAGCTTAGCCCAAATATTGTTTCCTAATCACTATCTCTCTTTAAAAGTGTAGCTATGTTAATTAGTTTAGAAAAAAATACTTTTTTCTTCATTAGGTCTAGGTTTCCTTAGCTGGAACCATCAAAGCCCTGTGTTTTTTACTAATTAATCTTTAGTAACCCCCTATGTTTTTGACTGATTAATCTTTATTAACCCTTTTTACCTTGGTGAATTCAATTTAGGTGAATGATTTAAATCCTCATAAATATATTTTTTTTATAAAAGACTTAAAAACGTGAATAACAAAGATTTAAAAAAAGAGTATGATTCCATGGAATCCATATTAAAAAATACACAATTATAGGGAGTGATCTATGGTATACTATAGCTAACTACTCTATCCATTTTTATACCCCTTAACTGGGGTATGTCCTTTCCAATATCTAGTAGTCCCACCTAAAGATAGAATCTTTCCATACTCCTTTCGTTAAGGGGAAGTCCATAATGATATACCTAAGTTCCTTCATTTTATTTTCATAGAGTGTAGAATCCTAGGCCATGCTAAGATTTCTTTTGAAGGATGTCCCATGTGGGATATTTATTGTTCAAATTGAACTACAAGAAAACTCAAGCGCTTAGATCATGTTTTCATTTCCAAACTAGTTTGAAAACCGTGATAAGTTATCTTATTCATCATCTAAAAACATCTCCTTATATCCATAAATGGTTGCGTACACCCTAGTTGGATTTTGAGACTAAACTAAGTCATATTCTACCTCTCTTAATTTAGGTGAATATATCCCACTATTCTATGAGTTGTCCATGATGTCCAAATCTCTTTCCTTTTTCCAACCTTGATTTCATAATGAGGCGTATTCAAATACTGGAGCATCTATCATATGTAGTACCCATTTTTTTTCTAAGAATCTCTACTATCTCATCGATCAATCAGGTTCATTGTTACTTCCTATGTGGGGGTATTCAAAATTATTACATTTAGATGATTTCCCACTTTCTAGGAAAGCCACTTATCAATGAGGGTATATGGTAAAAATAAAGAGTTACAAATGATGGATGGTGTTGACATGAATTTAATCCTAGATATTATCTAATATTGTATTTACATGAGATAAGTCTTCTTGGACTTTACCACTTATTTCCATAAATGTATATACCCAATTAGCCTTCCAAGGCTCTTTGTGACCAAATATTTCTTAAATTCATGGATTTTTTTCAACCCCATCCCCCCATAGTTTTAGGATTAGAAATCCTTCACCAATTAACCAGTGTGAGACCATCTTTTTTTCTTTTTTATTTCTGTAAAATATGTCTATTTACAAAAAAATATATAAAATATTGTACAAAAATGGATGAAAGGATATAAACAAATGAGACTATATCCTCTTCCAGAAAGAAAAAATCATTTAAATAAAGTCAAAATACTCACTTGGGTCTAAAGAGTAGGAATATTTTATGAATAGAGATTATTTGGCTAGAAGCTGATGGTGAACTTCATCCCACCAAATAGAACAAAAGAAAGACATCATGATAACTTCATGAAAAAAAACTACTTTACACCTAATATTCTATAAAATAACTAAATTTGTGATCCTCAAAAAATACAAAAGGCTTACAAGTGAAGGGTGATAATGAGTGCACCAATCACCAAATAAAATAGACCACCAACAATCACTACTTGGAAGCACCCTTGAGAAATGATCTGAAAGGAAACTTCAACATTTCTTGGCATACTAATTCTCCCAAAATATGTGCTTCATTGTCTTAGATCACTAAAATATAGGACAATATCCATTAGAAATCCCAAGTATTATGGAAAACTTGGCCTTGGATGGAACTAATGAAAAAAAAAAAGAGGGTCCTTCAAATCTATCGACCTATGCATTATGGGCCCACGTAATAGACTGTAATAGTGTCCATATCATCACAACAACATCACCTTCACCCATAGGTTCCATATGACCCTAGGCGGTGACTAAACACTAAGCCAACAAGTGCTTATCAAGATCGACAATCAAGACTTAAAATATGGAGTTATAACATACGAATCTGATGCCTTTCAGGGGATAAAAGCCTTTCCACAATCCCAAGGCAGCGGGGGGGTGAAATGATCATCCTCTCAACACGTGGAATCATGATCAACAACATGATTTGTTTTTGGAGTTTCCTCTATGTTAACTCTCTCACTCCTTTTTAGATGAAACACAATATATTCATTGATCTATTCCTCCAATAGACTGATCCAATGATCGTTGAATTCAATGGATCATCATTGATCCATACCATAATCAAGAATGGTTCTCTATTCTCATTGGAATGAATGCTTTCTCACAGGATTTTGACCTACACACTTGCTCTCACACATGCTTGCACATACTCATATGTTCACACACATTTAAACTGATAATTTTACAAGGTTTATACATGGAGCATTAAACACACAACGTGGAAGATACACAAAACACACACTTATATTTCATCGAGATCTATTACACCACACTGACCCTCTAGGCCTGGCCTCTCCTTCTCCTAGTTACATTTTCTCTAGCCTCGCCTAAGCATGAAAACTTACACACATATATAGAGAAAAAACAAGGATCGGATCATGAATTCAGATCCTATCTTCCCTCAACAATTTGCTAAGATCGCTTAACAATCCCTCAAAATTTTCTTAACATAATAGTTACAAACAAATTCAATCAAATCTAGAGGAAATATCATCCTCATGGCCATGTCGACTTATGGAAGATTTGGAAAATCAAATTTGACTTGGGGGAGGGTTGATTCTCCTACATCAGAATCTTGGGGTACAAAATTTCCACGATCTCCTGATCATGTGTCCCCTATTACTGCATATCGTCTCCTTTTTCTTCATGTATCATTGAACTTGTCCTTGTACTAAGTAATGAGATGCAATGAATCCTCCACTGATACCTCACAAACTCTCCTACTCTAGATCGAACTTTTGGTATCATAGATTCACATCTTCTGGAAATCTCAAGATTCCTCTTCTCTTATGGATGTTGCACACTACTCACTCTCTTGGAAAATTCTACCCACAGTCACAACTGTGGAATTTCCCAACAACTTCTACCCAACTGCAGCTAGAAGCTGTTTTCCATTCTCCAACACGCAGAAAATATTTCCCTTCTTTGATACCACTTGATGAAAATAAAATCTGGGGGTCCTTCGAATCAATAGAAATTTGGGTTATGGGCCCACATAATGGACTATAAGAGCGTCCATATCATCAAAACAATGTCAAATTCACCCATATATTTCATACGACCATAGGCAGTGACTAAGTGCTAAGCCAACAAGCGCTTATCAATATCGATGGTCACAACTTAATATGGAGTTATGACGAATGAGTCTGATTCTTTTTTGGGGCCAAAGGTCATTCCACAAGCCCAAGGCAACAAGGGGGAGAAATGACCATCCGCTCGACACATGGTGACATGATCAACAATGTGAATTGTTTCGGGGGTTGCCTCTCTATTAACTCCCTTGCTCCTTCTTGACCAAAACAAAATATAACCATTGATTTATTCCTCTAGTAGATTGATCCAGTGATCATCGGCTTCAATGGATCATTGTCGATCCATCTTTTGATCGACGATGGATCTTGCTTCTCTCTAGAATGTGTGCTTTCTCATAGGATTCAGACCTTCACACTCTCTCTCACACACACTTGCACATACTCATATGTTCACACACATTTAAAATGATAATTTGACAGAGTTTATACATGGAGCATTAATCATATAAGGTGGTAGATATACAAAACACACAATTATATTTCATCAATCTCGATTACACCATATTTCCCCTTTGGGCCTAACCTCTCCTTGGCCTAGTTACATTTTTTCTAGCCTCCCCTAAGCATGAAAAATTACACACACTATATAGAAAACAAACAAGAAATGGATCATGAATTCAGATCTAATCTTCCCTCCACAATTCGCTAAGATTGCTTAACAATCCCACAAAACATTCTTAACATACTAATTACAAACAAATTCAATAAAATACAGAGGAAATTTCATCATCATGGCCATGTCAACATATGGAAGATTTGGAAAATCGAATTTGACTTGGGAGGGGGGGGGGGTGATGCCCCTACATAAAGAACCCCCTAATAAATTCCCATCCATCCAAAAACTTTCAACTTATATGAAAATTGATAAAACCAAACAATATGAAACTAAATAATCCACCTATCCTCTAAATCCTTGGATTTCCAATGAGAATTTAGGATCAAAGATTAAATTATTCGTTCGATGGCGTATAAATATAGAAAATGAGAGTTATATTTTGAAGCAAGTTGATAAAACATGAAATCCATTCTCTTTGAAAAGTCCTAAGAATTCCAATGTTCAATTTATATAACCCAACCTATGGGATAATCCCTTGTAGCTCCATAATTGAAGAAAAATTAGAATTAAAGAAACTGTACTCTTGGATAAGAGAATGAATCTCTTTGCAATAATGAGATATTGAATCCCACAAATCACCCCAAATAAATATTCCCTCCCTGCTCAATCTAAGAGATAAAAAATGAGGTAGCTCCACCACACATGAATATTGAATCCTCCAAATTCAAATGGGACAAAAATATAAATCCGAACCAACCCTACCACCCTCATAATTCCAATGAACCAAACTAGAAAACACCTTCTAGTTATCCTATATTCTCCAAAATGGGACACCTAAAAGAGATGAGGCAATGAGATGATATTGCACAATCCAAAAGTCCCCTGAAATCTACCTAAATGTTGCATGAAAGTGCCTAATTCCAAAAAACATATACCAAGGAGGTGAACCCTCAAGACATCACACAACCCTCTTGACCAAAAAAATACTCCCTTGAGTGGTATCATCAATAACACCAAGAACCCCTCATCCTTCACCATGTTTCAAATATCCCACAACACCAAGGGAAACCCTTTATCTCTATCGTACTTGGACCAATCCCTACTGATAAATTAATAAGACACATAATAAACATAAGAGGCCTAGAGAATGTGGCCAAAAATAGTCAACTTGTCAACAAATGGAAGGTCCTTGTGATGCCAGACATGAAGCTTACTTTGCAACCTCTACAAACACCAATCACACATGGTGTGTAGTGATAACCCAATTGTTGGCATAGGGGCAGACCTAGGGTTCAATGCTGAAGAGCGCACCAACAAAACCCTAACTACTGACCCTTTCGGCAACACCTGCGAAGTAGATGAAGTCTCACCTGAGGTAGAGGTAGGGGTGGTTGGAGGAATTAGATGTTTGCAACCTTAGCTGAGACACATATCTATGGTTACAAAACCTTTACAGAGCACTTAGAAGTTACATTTCATCAGTATTTAAATAGTATCTACTTTGCAGATAAAACCCTAATTATAGAGCATCACAGTATTCACACAGATCCGATATATTCAAGCCTTAAGAAAATCAACATAGATTAGATATAGAATTCATTCACATTATTCAGCACGAAGCTATCATATTATATTATTCTAAGCGTATATTAGTGTACTAATCATTTAATCACATAAAAAAGAGAACAACCATAAAGCACAAAGTAGCCACAACACAAGATATACGTGGTTCACCCCCAGCCTAAGGCTACGTCCACCAACTCTTCTTAGTTTTTATTATCTTCTGTCAATATTCTACATGCACAAAGCCACAAAATCCTACTCCACATAGGACAGGATATCTGCATGCACCTCGCCAGATCCTCCTTCCCTGAGCTAGGTTACAGCACAAATCTTTTACTCTATCACTTGCACTTAGCTCTACCAGTCTCACACATTATGCACGAAGCATCTACAATCCACACTTGCACTTAGAACTAGCCAGGGATGATTTTAAGGATGGAAATTTATTTTAAAATGTAGAAACCTTGGCGAATCTTACTAATCCTTCATATGTCAACTATAAATGTTTGACAATATTTTTGTAAAAATATTTAAATTTCTAAGTATTTTATATAGTTTTTATAAAATTTTGGTGATTTTAAAGGTAAAATAATTTTATCCTATAGAATTTGGGCAAATCATTTTTAAAATAGCAAATTTCGTTTTTGGAAAAACCATGGAAAATTAGCCCATGAGCGAAATTTAGCCCCTAAAATCATCCATGGCACTAGCACTTAGCAAGGTACCAAAAGACCTTCCTCCCTCTTCTTACCTTGCTTAGAGTTCTATTTATATATTACAAAAAGGACCTAACATGGGTAAACCCATGGGCCGACATTCCTATACACATTACATATCCCAAAAAAAAAAAATCCCTAAAAAGGGGCCGAGATCCCACGATCTCTACTTTTATTTGCACTCCACCTTCAACAGCCTATTGAAGTCCCAAAAGTAGGTCAAACATGACCAAGGATCCTCAAAACTTGGTCAAGGTCCAACAGGTCCCAAACACTCACTTGTGACTCGTCCCAAGTCGCTTTGATCTGGGTAGCTCTACTTCAAAAGCCTCGAGCTTGGCTCGAGCTGGTTCGACTTGTTGTTGCGCCCAGGCCTCCTGCTCGATGAAATCTTGGATAACTGCTTCATTGATAGGTCCCTCCAAACGTTGTTTAGCTGTAGTGACAACTTGCTCCATTTCTTCTCCTCAGCCTTCAATCTCCGCAAACAATTGGCAAGCCTCGTCATGTATTGGTTGGAGCCTCTGAGTTACTTCCATGACTTTTCTCTGAATGGTGTGGAATTGTTGTACCCCTCTGAGTTCAACCTTGATTATGTCATACATATATTCTTTCTTGGCTTCATGTATATGCAAGACGTCCTATGAAGCATCTGCTACAGCAACGATGATGAAGTCGAAGTCATCAACTATGAGCACGGTTCGCATCATGGTTTTTCTCGCTCTTGACTTCTTCCATGAGGTAGGTTTCATGGGGAAACCTTTATTTTCTTCGAGAGATCCTCCTCATCAACAGGATCCCTAGGCGGTGTTACATCACCTTACTTCTGCTGATATTCTTTTCTATTGGTCTCTTCTCTATCTAATTCGTCATCACCTCCTCATACAGGTGATACTGAAGCAATTTCATCTGATGTGTTGCTCAGGTTTTGTACTTCTTCGGTCTTCTTCCTTATGCTAGTTCCAAGTGTGTTGTGTTCTTTGTGAGTGGCCTCTGATCTGTCGATTAGTTCGAGATCAGAAATTTTTGAAGGGTCAATAGAGATTAGGAGCTCTGTAGACCAGTCTGTGGTTATCTCCTTGATCTCCTCCTCTGTGAGATTATAGTATGACTAAAGCTATTCTTTATGCTCATCTGCTTGCATAGTGATATAAATGAAGTGTCGATGTGCATGAAACTTCATGAGAGTTCTGAACCGGTGCAGTGTGTTTGGCATCATGCAAGGGACAACTTCGATGGCCCTCTTCAAATGCATGTAGTATGTATGGAATATTGCATTTGATTGTCACTATTTTCCCATATCGTTCAAGTACCAGAGCGTGGTGAACTTCGCAGTGAGAGGTTCGAATGACTCAACGTCCGGGAAGGTCGCACCTTTCGACATCTCCCAAGAAGTAAACACTATGAGTATCAGGAGCCAACTAAATTAAAACTCATATCCCTGATCATGAGCTTTGCGGAAATCCAATTCCAGCTGGTTGACTAAGTACTTCACCCAGTTCACCTGGAGTCCTTCTACACATTTCTCAATGAGGTAAACAACGAATCATGTGACTTGTGTAGGTCTGTTCTTTCTCACGAGCTTTCATGTGATCAACTGGTAGGTCAGGCACACTGTTCCATTATGGATGGAAGCTACCTTGTAGCCTCGCATCCCCTTTTTTGCATCTCCATATGTGTCTTTGATCCTCTGTGCCAGCACGCGATCTTTAGCCTTCCCTGGCTAGAAGTCCTGTGGGTCAAGTCCTTGCATGCTTAATCTGTTGATCCTATGGATTAGCGTCAGATTGACTATGATGCATCTATATAGCCATAGATATCCACCATGGTAACATGATATCAAGATCTTAACACACGCGTTAACTTCCTGGTGCCTTCCAAAGTGCGTAATCTTCATCACATTCAAGAGGGTGGACTGCGCGAGGTTCATAGTCCATGGTTGGGGGATTATTTTTGAGTTATTCCCCTTCATCCTGGTCAAATACTTGTAAGGAGATAGAATACTGTATTTCTTGCGGTCCCATAGGTATAAGCCGATGAAATTCAACATTGCGATCTTATCCTATTGCATTCTTATTGCACGTGCTCCACTCTTCGGTGAGTCTTCTTGTGTTCTTTCAACTTCGACATCCAAGTTTTTGGTTCTAAGCAACTTTGATATGTTCTCTTGTTCTTCAATTAAGTGCGCTATCCTCCTTGTCATGAAATCTTTTAGTTATTGATTCTTTTATTCTAAGACTTCTTCTTCTTTTCTTCTGGCCCAATTTGTCTCAATCCAAGTTTTTCCTAATAATATAGAAAATGGGGTGTTGTCCTCAATAAATTTAACAACCTCAAAATATTCTTCTGTCAAAGCTCCATGAGCATTCATATATATTTGAGTGAGTCTTCCACATAAGGTTATCAACTTTCCTCTAAATAATCCTATTCCTCCTAATGAAGGAATCCTAGCAGGCTTTCCTAAAATTTTCTAAGTTCTTTCTGTAATGATATTCACCTGTGTTTCTTCATCCAGAACACAGTCAATGTCGAAGTCTCCTATTCTTGTTTCTATGCATTCTTTTTCTTTGAATCTCTCCGATAAGTTGATATTTATGTGGTCATTCAGTGTTTCTCTCATATGTAGCAATACATTCTCTGATTCTTTCTGGGGTTCTTGTCTCATATTCATTATTTCAACCTTAGCAATCATTCTAGGAAAATCCAAAACTTCATGGTCCATAGATTTACAACAAAGACAAGTAGGACCTCTACCAGGGCATTCCTTAGCAAGATGTCTTGGTCTTCTGCATCTATAGAAAAGAGTTAATCCTCTCTTTCTCTTGAATGATCCCCAACCTTTCCAATACTACGCACTAGGGTCATAATAACTAACCTACAACCATGTCTTTCTAGGGTCTTGCATCCATTTGTTAGTCCAAACATTCTTTATATGCATAGGAATAACATATCTTTCATTATTTCTATCAGATATACTCATATCAAATCTTCTTTCATCTTGTTGTTCTCTACTTTTCAAACTAAGACAAAAATTATCAAACATACCTAGATCCATTCTTTTGAAAAAAAAAATTCCACTTATCTTACCTTTTCAATCAAAAAAATTCATTGTTCTTACCTTTATCAGAGAACAAAGCTTTAATAACTTACCTCTTTTCTTCAGATATGACTTTTCTTCTTAGCACAGAGCTTCACAAGTCAAGTTGACTACTACGCATTAAAGAAACAGATCTATGCACAGAGCTTTCTTTTCTTCAGTTCCCAGCAATCACAGTCTCAGGTTGGATACTACACACTTTAGCAACAAATCTACACATAGATCTTCTCTTTTTATTTACTTCAGTTCCCAGCAATCAAAGTTTCATATCAGATACTATGCACTTCAGCAACATATCTATGCACAAAGCTTCTCATTTTTTTTTACTTTAGTTCCCAGCAATCACAGTTTCAGGTACCGACAAAGGAACCATTTTTTGGCACAGGGGAAGACCCAGGGTTCAATTCTTAAGAGAACACCAAGAAAACCCTAACTATTGACCTTTTCGGCAACACCTGTGAAGCAGATGAAGTCTCACCTGACGTAGAGGCAGGGGTGGTTGCAAGACTCAGATGTCTGCAACCTTATCTAGGACACATATTTGTGATTACAACACCTTTATAGAGCACTTAACAGTTACAGTTCATTGGTATTTAACCAGTATCTACTTCACAGATAAAACCCTAATTACTAATCATCGTAGTATTCACACAGATCCGATATATTCAAGCACTAAGCACATCAACATAGATTAGATCTAGCATTCATTCACATTATTCATCACAAAGATATCATATTAGATTCTTCTAAGAATATATCAGTGTAATAATCATTTAATCACATAAGCAAGAGAACAACAATAAAGAACAAAGTAACCACAACACAGGATATACGTGGTTCACCCCCAACCTGGGGATACGTCCACCAATTCTTCTTCTTTTTTATTATCTTTTGTCAATCTTCTACCTGCACAAAGCCACAAAATCCTACTCCACATAGGACAGGAGATCTATGTGTACCTCGCCATATCATCCTTCCCTGAGATAGGTTACAACACAAAGATTCTATTCTCTCACTTGCACTTAGATCTACCAGTCTCACACAGTATGCACGAAGCATCTACAATCCACACCTGCACTTAGCACTAACACTTAGAAAGGTACCAAAATACCTTCCTCCCTCTTCTTACCTCACCTAGAATTCTATTTATATATTACAAAAAGGGCCTAACATGGGTAAACCCATGGGACGACATTCCCATACCCATTACATAGCCCAGAATACAAAAATCCCTAAAGAGGGGCCGAGATCCCGCGATCTCCACTTCAACTTGTTCTCCGCCTTCGACAGACTGTCAAAGTCCCAAAAGTAGGTCAAACATAACCAAGGATCCTCAAAACTTGGTCAAGGGCCAACACCAACTCCAAAATGAATCCCCAAATACTGTGCAATAACCCAAGCCTAAATAAAATACCAAGTAGTATGGATCCAATCTAGAGGGTATCCGTACATGATAACCAAAAGTATTTATGACAACTGACTATGGAACTTGAGGTAGAGAAAAATGTTTCTAGGCAAGCAAGGGCCCCATCAACAAAAATATTATTGACTCTGAATAAGATAATAGAGTCATATACAATGTGTCTGTTATCCATCTCAAAACCATTTGGTATAAGAATACCATAAATCTAACCAGAAATAGATGTCTGGTAGAAAAAATAACCTAGAGAACATATAACCAAGAAATATAAATATGGGGCCAATGAACATCCCTAGAGAATAGATCGAGGAAAATAAATTGGAGTATACAAGGCCTTCCTAACAAAAAAAAGAGTTCAAGAATTCTTGAAAAAACTATTCACCATGGAAACACACCAAGGGAAAACCCCCGAACAAATCAACATCTCAAAAATAATAGACAAAACAACCTAATCACATGCTTTGTTAAAAGAAATTTTTAAGATCATTGTTTTCTTCCTAGTCTCCCTTTCCCACTCCATAGTCTCCCATGAATAAATCACAATGTCAAGAATGAATCTCACTTGAATAAACCATATCTTCTGTTGGACAACTTAGAGGGGG
>SNQJ01S0017178.1:67618-80496 GCA_010110895.2 Picea sitchensis
CCTGAAAGTCTACACGTGGCTCTACCTAAATCAAATGACAATCAATAACATGGTTAGGATCATGTACATACTTTTTCAACAAAGAGAAAAGAAATACATTATGCACATTCATGGAAGCAAGCAATGCAAGCATGTATGCAACTGGTCCTATTTTGTCCAATATCTCAAATGGACCAAAACATATGGTTGTCATCTTTGTACATCTACACAGCTTCAATGATATCTTCTCACTACAAGGAAAACACCCTCTAGTGTAGGTTATAGAAGAGGCTTTTAGTGTTAAAAAATTGACAAAAATTGTCAAAAAAGCCTCCACAAAAACATTGAGTTTTTATAGCGGATGGTTTTGCGGAGATTATAATGGAACTTCATTATAACTAAAAATATTTGGGCGGGTGGAGGTTGTATATGATGTTTTTCCATGCGGTGTGCTTCATAGTCCATACACATCGGTGCGCTTAAAAAATTAATGCATCGGTGCCTACATTTCACAATATAGGCACTGGTCGTGTCCTAAAATATTGGAGCTCCGGTGCGTTTATACAAACTACAACCTAGTTCTTTAATAACAACAATGCACCGATCGAATATATGATACTGAGCATCAATGCATTCTTGAACTTAAGGCCCCGGTGTTTTCCAAGAAATATGCGGCATTGGTGCTCTTATAAACATAAATGCACCAGTGCCTTAATAGGAATAAAGCACCAGGAAAATCAATGATAACATGCATCGGTGCATTAAAAAAAAAACAGGACTAGTGCATGATGTTGAGAAGGCTCTGATGCAGACTCGTGAAAGAGAAGCATCGATACGCTTATAAATTGAATGCACTGATAAGCTTTGTTACTATTGTTATAATTTTTGGTTAAAATATTATTAATATCGGTGATTTTTCAATTTATGTCAGCACCGGTGCGTATTATGTTATAGCACCAATGCATGTTATAATTAAAGGTGCTAGTGTTTTTTTATCGTTGAACGCATCGATTGTCATTTTCTCTTTTCAAAAGCATCAACCTCTGACAATGCACAATTATTGTTATTTTTTATTTTCGTTGTTTATCAAAACATTGACATATATCTTATAATAGTATTCATATAAATCAAATTTTGATTAGTGCATTTGGATATGATGTTTGGATAATCTTGTTATATCATCAGTATTTGTATATCTTCCTTATAATATTTAATCATCTATATATTTATTCGGCGATGCAACATTTCATAGGAACATTGGACAACATAAAAGAATAAAACAAAACATATTTTATTATATATGAATAAGAGGCTCTTTGTGATAAAAAAGGGACCCTTATTGGTAACCCCTTGTCTTTCAATTGAGACTGTACTATGTCCATTACATTAAACAAAATGTCTAATCTTCACAAACAATTATTTCAAAAAACACAACAGCTTGCATTGATATCCAAATATATTGATCATCATTCTTCGTTGGAACTGTTTCCATATGTTCTCGAGCTACTTCCATGACTTGGGTTATTTTGTCAAATGTTTTGTTGATTGGATCGATTGTTTTACTCTTCTTCAAATGATTCCATCTACAAAAATAAAAGGAAAGTGTAATGAGTGTATTTGCATTGGTGAGAATAATGAAAATTGAAATAAATAATATACATGAATGTAAATTGAAAAGTGACATACCATAGCAAGAATCGAGTCCTGAATTATAAACATTTTTTCAAAACCAAATCTCATGCCTTCTATAAACAACTCTTATGTTGGCACATTTACATACTTTGTTTCCTGCAGTTTTAATATACCCCTAAATAAATTATAGATTTAATATAAAATATTTTTTCTGTTCCATTAATTATAAAATGAGAGAACTAAAACAACATAGATACTTACAAATTCCACGATTAATTTTTGATATGCCAAAATATACTCACAACCCGTACTTATCACAATCGCAATCAATTCTTGCGATGACTCTTCTTTGTATGTTAGAAACTGTTTGAAGACATTCAAGGATGGTTGATATAAACCAACTTAAAATATACAAAAATGAAATATTAAGTTAATTTTATAAGGAAATACCAATTACTCACAAACTTTTCTATCAACCCTTTTCTTCCTTGTCGTCATGTTTTATTTGTTCAATGATTTCCATTTTGTTTTCTTTTTTGGAAGAAAATACTTGGAAAATAATAATTAATGATAAATTGTTTATTTATGTGTACCTAATAGAAAAATTCAATGATTTCATACATTTTAAGCACGTTGTTGTTGAGATGTCTCCTCCTGTGATGCAATTATGTCCATTTCTTTCACCATCTCCTTTTACACTTTTTTTGACATTCCTACTGGCATATTTTGGATATCATCTCGTTGATCCTTTGGGATTTTCATAATCTTCCTGAAAAAAGTAACATGACAATTAAATATTTTTATATTGATATATGAAAACTAAATATAATAATATTGATATTAATAAATTAGGAATAATTTGTAGTAATATATACATATTTTAGAAAGGAGTTTTTAGGAGTATTACTTTTTGAATGATTATTTTTTGTTGTTGAATGTTTTTTCTATTGCAAGTCTGACATATCTCATTGACCATTGCTTTGGTCGAAACTTCCTACAGTTTATATATAACCTGGTTATTTGAATAATTTTATTGATTTATGTATTATAAGTGGAAGGTACGTCTATACGTTTGTTCCACTATATCCCTCATAGTTTTGTAAAATTCCCCCCCCTTTAATTAAATTTCAACACAACTCTAGATGAGCTAAGGACCAATTCATCATCATTTACATCTTCTATAATTTTTATTTTCTTAGGACGACATTTTGTTGTTGATCCCAACTATAGAAAATTAAACATATGTGAATTAATAGATTGTTTTGAACATGTTATCTAATATTTTTAAGAAAAAAATTAATGAAAATAAAAAAGAAACTCATATTGAATATAATTTTTTCATTCGCCTCATTCATCCTTTTGCAATTTTTTCACTAAGCTTTTACACTCTTCTGCACTTAGATCACAAAGAATCTTATTGATCTTCCTCATTTTATGGCTATGTAGGACACATACTAACCAATACATATTAGTTAAACTTACATATAGTTCAAATATATAATTTTTTTTTATAGAATTTACAAAGAACATGCATTTTTAACATATTAATTTTGTATGGATAAACTGGGATCCGATCGATCATTTTAACATATTAATTTTGTATGGATAAACTGGGATCCGATCGAACAGCTGAAACCCTAGACCTACCAATGGCAACGGCCTGAACAAAGCCCCAAGCTCGCCAGTTCGTACTTCTCCAAGCGGCGCACCTCCTAGATCGGCCCTCACCGCTAAAGCATATTAGCGATGGGTGCGTGGAGGGGAACCCCCTGCACGTGAAATGTTGCGCCTAATGAAAATCGGCCCCAAATTTAGGTTTCTCCTTCTCGAAATAGCCAGATGCAATTTTGGCGTATTACTAGCCAAGGAGCAAGGCTTCAAGATGGATATGGAAACCGATGCCGACACTTCTCAACCGAAGCAGCCACGAAAATGGGAACCGGGAAAGTGTATCCCGCAAACAGAGAAACCGCCGTGCTACCTCATCAGCTCGACCAGAGTAGGTGAACATATGCAGTTCATGAGGGAACATGCACTCATCGACAAGTTTCTAGGGCTATGGTCGGCTGAGCGAGACCTCAACAAATGGGTAGCATCAGGAACTCCTTAAAGGCTAGTATGAGCTTCAATCATTCGCGGTTTTTCACAATCATCCTCAATCTAGAGGACAAGGATGTAATCTTTGAAAATGGGATTCATACTTAACTCCTGTTGTGCCTGCTCCTCGCGCTTTTGATCCGGTAAAGATTTTAATCCGAGGCGAAGATTTCACCATGGCCACCGATCCACCATTCTCCCCGCAGAGTTTTGGCCGGAAGAAATTTTAATGGGCATTGGAAATACCATAGGGCAATATGTGAAGGCGCCAAAGGCTACTCCGACATCGAAATATACTTCCACATATGCCGCATTCCGCGCATATATGAACATTTCCAAAGCCGCATCCTCGGTGCGCGAACTCCTGAATACCGTGATGAGGAATGGCTACAAACTCGACTAAGAACATATACATTTAGATGCCCAGATGCCACTTAACACGCTACCTCTATCGGCATCTCCTCTCTAAAGCAACCTAAGATAGCAAAGGAGTTATCAGCAGACAGACGGGAGCCACCACGCTAAGCAGAGGAACTCAAAGAAAGAAGTATCCCTCAGAGATCCCAAACCTTCCAATATAGCCACTAAGAACCCTTATGAGATTCTGGAAAACCTACCAGAAGAGGAGGAGGTGAGGGTACAAATCCGTTATCAGCAACTCCCCAACAGACGCTAGTGGAAAACATGTACCTAACATCCCCTCAAAACCAAGAAAGCCACATGGAAGATAGAGAAGAAGGAGAAGGGGACACGACAATGATTCTGGACGACAGAGAGTTAGCTGGGATAGATATGGAAATGCTGGAAGAAGCCCTTGATCAAAAGAACCTGCAAACTCTCCCAGAGGAACAACTCCGCAAGGTGCACAAAGTTTTTCTAAATTCCTCGGCCGAGTCTACTGCCCGCCTAGGCATCGCACAGGATCAAAACTCTGGCTCGAAGAAAATTCTCCGGGCGAGAGCGCTTAAGAGGTCGGTAAAACCAACAGATCAACTAATTATGAGGGCAGGAACCTCCGGGATCAATCAGACAGATACGTAAGTTTGGCCGGTTACCCACTCCTCACCCCCTTTCTTAATGATTAAGATCGTATCATGGAAATATAAGAGGCCCGAATGGTAGATCCAAGGCCGATCCTCCGGAGAACGTATTACTGGCAGAAAACCGTACATGTTATTGCTCTGAAACCAAATGGGCAAGGAGGCGTATAATCTTCCTCTAATATGGAGAGAATGCGAATCTATCATTGAATCTTACTCCACAGAAAGACGTGGCTTGGCCATACTATGGAATCCAACCAACATAAATGTCGTTAAACTCTTCAATAACCTTCAAAGCATTAATTTTCATCGCCTCATTACAATAACATCGGGTAATAAACCGTGAAGGTGATATCACCAATGTGTATGGACCCTAAGGAAACCAGATAAAGACAAATTCATGGATGCTCAAGATAATCAAGACCCCGATACTCTACCCCAAACTGATCATTGGTGGCTAATTTCAATATGATCCCTATTAATCGAAGAAAATCGACGCATCAAGCGACTGAGCAAGACAGTGGTAAGTTGAAGACTCTCATTGACCACCTTCTCTTAGTTGACATAGAAAATTGTACTGGTACCTTTACGTGGGTCCAATCGAAGATCGCAATCAACACACTGCCGCCAGATCAGGATCGCTTCGGGTAACGAAGATCATGGATTCAGGGGTCAAGACTGAGAGCTCTGATACTACCGACAAGAGGTTCTTTACCATCGCCACTCAGCCGCAGATAGATATGGGGAGCCGCCTTATTGGCTGCCGCTTGCTTGAAAAATTATGGCTCTCCCATCCCGACTTCAACCAATTCAGCTAAACTTCGGTGGGAGATCGGTTGACTTCACTAAGACCGCATGTAATTCCAGCGACCGCTTAAAATTTTTTACGTAACTAAAGCGATGGAACAAAGAAAGTTTTGGAAACATCACGCAAAACATAAAGATCATTGAAAGATGGATGGAGGCAATTCAAGAAACATTCATCGCAGGGTCCAGAACAGAAGAGCTCATGCAAGAAGAGGAACAACTTCAGGCGCAATTAGAAGAGCGAAGGAAGCAGGAGGAAATACTCGAGACGTAAATCCAAAGAGTATAATGGCTTAGAGGGAGAAAAACACTAAGTTCTTCCACAGTTTTCATGATGCACCAAGGCACACATCAACAGATAGCTCAACTTGAGGATGTTCTACGTAATATCATCCAGAGCACTCCAAATTGAGGATCTAACTGCTCCATTCTATCAAGACCCGAGAGAAACCGGCCAATGACGCATCGTGAGGCAATCGTATGGTTACTAAGCATATTCCCACTCCCTAACACGCGGCTCTTAACTTCATCACCCAGATTCCAGGTCTAATTAAGCAAGAAGGCTATGCCTCATGAAAATCCCGTGCCCTGACGGTTCACCACGGATTTCTTCCATCATTGTCAGATCTGATCGAAAAGAAGTCAGCGCAGTAGAGAGCCAAGAACTTCGGCTCGGTGTCGCCACCATCGCCACCTTCCTTACGGTCTGAAGAAGAATCCGTCACTAATCCCAAGCACTTTGGCCTATAGCCCCTCTCAGAATGTCACTTCTCCACAAATCATCACTAAGGTCATAGCCACTAGGCTCAAACCCATCCTGCCCTTCATAATCTCCCCGAACAACCGATTATGTGGGAAGGAAGGCAACATGACGGCCATCTGGCCCACGCAGATCATTCAATTTCAAAACTCGAGAACTCCAGTATGCTTTTAAAAATTGATCTCTCTAAAGCTTTTGATAGGGCCAGCTGGAAGTATATCAGGGCAGTCTTACAAGCCTTTGGGTTTGATCAAGAATGGACAAGTTGGATTTTAAATCTCACTTCCGCTTTATCTTTCTTCTCCATTCTAGTAAATGGGGTGCCTTCTAAGCCCTTCAAGCCCTCCAGAGGAATTAGACAGGGAGACCATCTCTCCCTGTTCCTCTTCATTCTCCTCAAGGAAGGCTCTGGATCGATATCTCAAGCCGTAGCTTAAGTCGGCGTTCGCCAAAGGCCTCATGTACAATCTTCAACTCCGCACTTCCTACGCCAGGTGACGATACCCCGTCAACTCGGCCCAGGAAGCCACCAAGCTTTACTCTATTCTCTCAGATTTCTCTGAAGCCTTTGGCATGACTCTCAACCCAGATAAATCTAAGCTATATTTCTTCAACACCCCTGCACCTGCCCAAATAAGTCATATCTGCATCTTGTGGGCATGCCTAGAGCTCCCTTCGTCTAAGTACTCAGGTGTGTTTTCAATTGGCCGCTAATTCTCGCCATTTCCTCGACAGCCTTCCTCCTCTCCATCTCCAACCGTCATAGCACTTGGACCTTCTGTTCCCTCAACCTCCCTGCTATAATAACCCTCCTAAAATATGTTCTCCAATCCATCCCTACCTACCTTTTCTCACCTTTGGAGGCCCTGCAATCAGTCATCAAAACCATAAGGAATTTGTAGCAGAACTTCCTTTGGCATGGTCATCAACCTAACAAGAAATGGGCTCTAGTCAATTGGGATAGGCTTTGCACGCCCAAACTTCAAGGAGGGCTGGGACTCTGGGACCCGGGCAAGCTAAATCAAGTGATGGGGGCCAAAATCTGGTGGATATGGACTAAAACCGCAGCCAGCTCAATAACTGTGGCGACGCAAGTACGCTCCTCTCACGCTGGAAGATCAATTAATCGCATTAATAACAATCAGAGCCAGGCTCTAATATCTCGAACACGCTCGAAAATCGCGCTCGTTCGTAACCACGCCTGAAATAAACGATAAAATACTCTTTCCTGCAGATCTCATGGCAAGCAGCCTTTAAGCCGACTCACCGGAGGAATTAGCCGAACTCAAACGAGCTCTCCCCAAAGACAATTCCCCGCCAAAAGTCAAAGAACTTCCGGTATAGTTACAGCCAGCTATCGGCGCCGCTGAAAATTCCGCATCACCTGATGTCCCGAAAATCTAGACTGGCAGACATGGCCCACGCCCAACAGAAATACGATATAGAGAAGGGCCGACATCTCCGCTGGGGGTAATACCCTACCGGTTCACCTCAAGGAAGCTTACTCCTTACATGGGAACCAACAGAACCGCGAACATAACCAATCCGAGTAAGGTTTAAATCTCTGTCAGCCCAAAGTTTCAATTTTCTCCGGCAGGCGATAATAGAACCTCCGACATGGGACAACTCTCCATAAAGGGCTTTATTGGACCCTTCCCACAGATCCTATGCCTAGTTTGAGGAAACCAAGGAGCGCCTTTTCAACGCCTGCTCTTACAGCCAATAGATCTGGGATTATGGAGCACAACTCATGCGCAAATCAAGCCGAAACAGAAGCTGCATCAATAGCAATAATTGAGAACTGACCGCGCTTCCTTCAGCCAAATCTCCATCTTAAATCAAGATCTGAAACTCGTTAATTCTATTTCACTTTGGAAAAATTCGAAAGAGCTGAATAAGAGAATATTCTATTCTCTCCCCGCCCACCGTGAGGTTACTAGCAAAATCAACTCATCAATCAACCGTCCGGCAAGCCCCGGATCGAAATAAATCAGTAAGGCGTTTCCAAATAACTCAACATCTTCAATATTGGCGCGTGTCACAACCAACATCCAAAGACACGAAATCCGCTTCCAGCAGCTTATATTCGTCCTAATTATCTGCACCCTCTCTCGAGCCTTTCATCAGCATCTCTCGATACGCTTCCAGAGGCAACCTCGGGACGGAGGTTATAAGCGTTGATACCGAACTCGAAGGGGAAATTTCGATATGGTGCGTAAGCAATTCTGAGACATAACCAACAATGTGGCCGAGCTATCAGGGCTACTCCGAGGACTCCAAAGAGTTGTAGCTAAAGGCCATCACAAGATTATTCTAGAAGGCGACTCCCAAGTAATCATCAGGCTAGCTACAAAAATACTCCGCGGTGTTAACTCCGACAAGCTCACTGCCGAGATCGTCGTACATAGCCGATTTCACTTCCACCTTCAACCGCACTATATAGCATCATCACTTCACGTCAGACGCCGGCTAAATGTGCTGCGATCTCCGGTTAATGCGTGGAAGGGATTACTCGAGAGGAACTCTATCCGCTGAAGGCCATAGCTCACCGTGCTCGAGGTTTATGCGCTGGAAGGCCAAGCCTCGCTTCACAAAGACCTTCACTTCCGGATGGGGCGGATCGGCGCTTTGCTATCATCGCGAGGCGAAGGAAAATGACGGCGGGGATCACCACCGCACTAAAGGCATATTATCATGCCATGAATTTACCACCCGCCGTAATTCACTCAAGGAGCCTCGCCTGGCATGTGGGAAGGTACGCGCGATCGAAGCTTCAAATTTAATGCGGACGCCGATGGCGTCTTAATTCGTGACCTGGTATATTGTTCGTTCATTGCTCCTGCTCATTCCACCGGGCGAGCTTGGGACACCGGGCCACCGCTTCGCATCACCACTGACACGACGGTCCTCGGCGTAATCGCTCCATTTGCTCGCAGATTCTCGTCAAGCCGGCTATGCCTCGCTCGTGGGGACCTCGACGCCGAGCGCATGGCAGCGCCAAATCCCCGCAGCATTGTGATAAGTTTGAAAATACATGGCTATCGCGAAATGCTAAGACCTAACGAGGGCCGGGAATTATCATGAGGAGATCCTGTGCGGGGACAAGACACTTCGCGACTCAACCTGACAAAGGCGCTAGCTTTGATCGTGCCAAAGACCTTAGGGGCCAGTGAAAGGAGAAACCGCGATGACAGTGGCAAGGACGAGCCTTATTCCCCTTGCTATATTGTGGAGGAACCTCCTCCTAAACCCACCAGCAGTAATCTCGACCGCGCTAACACGCAAAAGCCATGAAGACCGACCAAAGACGCTTTATCGTCGTTGTAGGGATTACCTCAGTCTCATCTTTGACGTGCGCCATATTTTAGACGATCTGGTCTTTCGCACTGGGTGATTGGAGCAGAGGATGGACCTGTTTTTTGCCGCGCATTCACGAGCCATGCAGAAGAAGCAGTGTCCGACGTGTGCCTGGCCATATGCCTTTCCTGCGCGCTGGAATCATACCGAAGCTGCTGAAGTTCACTTGGATTCCAAGGTCACCTGATGCTCCAACCCATCTCTTGCTTGTGGTTCTGTTTTGATAGTCTATGCATGAGGAATTTTAGTTCTGTTTGTGCTCTAGTTTTAGTTACAAACTTAGCATTCTGATTTGTCACCGTTACTCCGCATTTCCTCTCAAGCGGAGTAGCCGGTAACTTTGTTAATTTTGCCACCTTCTATCTGGTCTGTAACTATGCTGACATTTGGAAAAGGAGGTCTAGCTGCCCTGGTTTCCTGCTACAAGCATGGCATCCCATGTGTTGTTATCTTTTGACTATGGTAATATAAAGGTTCCAACTCTTTTTATTTAACAAAAAAAAACATATTAATTTTGTATAGAATTTACAAAGAACTTGCGTTTTTAACATATTAATTTTGTATAGAATTTACAAAGAAATTGTCTTTTTTTCCTTTCTGGATGTGCTATCTTTGTACCCATCGAAATATTTGTTACTTGAACTATACTAATACATTTTTTTTATCAATATACAAGCTTTTCCATTCAATACAAAAGATATTAAATATATTTTATAAATAAATCGCATAATTTTCACAAAAAAATATTCTCGTGCATTGTATTAATATTAAAGCACTAGTATGTTGCATGTTATCAAAACACATCGCTACAAAAAATATTTAAAAGAACAATGAATTAGAGTGGTGTGAAATATATTGTTAACAACATGATGCATTTAATGTTAAAAATTCACCAATAAAAAATATTTAAAAAAACATTAAATTACAATGGTGCTACATCCATGAACAAATAAATTTACACATACATGAACTAATTTTTTTAATTATTTGCGGCATATTTGGTGTGTTTGTATCTATAAGAAAACATGTTCTTTATATTACATAAGACTCTGATTACCAAAAACTTAAAAAAAAAAAGTGACAGGGTCGGAAGGGTTTGGATCTGATGCATCACATGTCAAACGCCTTTTATATGGAAACATAAACCCATTAAATCTAAAAACCTAAAATGAAAATCTATAATTATGAAGTGATAGAGGGAGTTAAACCCTAAGTTGAAGTTTTGTAGTCACACAAACAAGAAGAAGAAAGGGTTTAAGGTAAGTATGAATTTTTTTTTTTTTTCTAAATCACAAAACCCTTTGATTTTTGATTTTATAAATAATTTCAGTTGCTCCAAAAGGGTTTTGAATGAATTACCACACTCTTCAAATTATGATCTTTTGAATAAATATTTTTTCAAAAGTATTGATCTGTTGCTCCACAATGTTCCCCTGTATGTCTCTCTTGCAAATCTGTACATTGTAAATTTTGGCAAAATAATAAAATATTGAACAAATTAATACCCATGAAAGAATTTATGAAAATTGCTTTAAATGAATCACCATAGTTACCTTCAAATTCTGATCTTATGAATAAATTGAGTTGTTCTAAAGTATTATGTTTCTCCACAATGCTCTCTGATATGGCTCTCTTGCAAATCTTTCCATTGTAAATTTTTGTAAAATAATGAAATAGTGAATAGGTTTTTACTATATAAATGACTTTATGAAATTAGATTTTAAATTCCCGCTCATTTTTCAATTGTAAAAAAACTAAGTCACGCTTTAAAAAAAATTGAAACTTCGGTGCGTTTATTACTTTAATGCATCGATGTTGATATGTATATAACGATGCACCATGCATTTTAAATTTTTGGAGCACCCATATTGAATAATTATTTATTATTATTATTTGACTTCATTGGACCGTTGCGATGTGTATATAAATGCCAAATGATTTACAATGTTATAGACACACCAGTGTGTGTGTGTGTGTGTGTGTGTGTGTGTGTGTGTGTGTGTGTGTGTTTATACTGGCATAATCGACAACTTGGGTGGTTCTCGTACTCGCGTGACATGGAGTCGATTCCTGTATGCTACCACTATAACCTCTAGATGCGTCCACACAGCCCACAAGCATGAGGCATTGGTAAATCGGGGTGAGAATCGAACTTGAGACCTCCTTTACATATTTCCTTCCATTTACATGACACTTTCCAATTGGTCTACACCCCTGCAGGCCACCGATGTGTGTTTGTTACAGTAACACACCATTATGTTTTCAAAGTTATTTTTATTTTTATTTTCCCACAATATTATATATTCATCTTAAATTATTTTTCATGATGCATTCACATGACTTGGCGTACATCATAGTATACATTTTGCACTTAAATTCTCCTTATTCTTAAAATTAATTTACTGTTGATTTTTCTCAAATGTAGGGAGAGAAGCTTACAATACCAAATGGCCAATTCATCAAATTCCATTCCATTCCATATTTCTCAAATTCCATCGTGGAGTTATCCCTTTCTATCTCGAGTAAGTTTAGATTTTATTTATATTTCGATTATTTAATTCAATTTATTTTTGTTATCCGTGTCGATTTGAATAAAAATGTATCCAAATTTGCAGGATCATGATTCAAAATTAAGTTCAAATGCAGATAATATATTTTTGGATTACTAAGAGGGGGGGTGAATCATTAATAGATCAATTTAGTCCCTTTTAACCATATAATCCAAGTGCTATATCAATGAAGAATTATTATCCAATAACTGAAGAGTAAATAAGCAATGAACAAATGAACAATCATACACCTACACAGTACACCATTGTTTTACGTGGAAACCCAAATCGGGAGAAAACCACGGAATGCTTTTTCTTATATGTCTTGAAGAATTACATTCATTGGAAGCACTAACTTCCTTTGTTTTCCAGCTGCAACTGAAAGGAGGCTGCAACCCCCTAGTTTCTCAGGCTACAACCTGAGGGAAGCTCCAACTGCCTAATTCTTTGGCTACAACCAGAAGGAGGCTATAACCCCCTATGTTCTTCGGCTACAACTAGAAGGTGGCTACAACCACCTGTCCTTGCCCCATCCTGCCACCCTGAGGTAGAATTAGAATGATGGAACCACTGTCACACTATCACTATGAGATATAATGTTGTAAACATGTACCAATAAATCTGAACCATGCATCAACCATGCATCAACCTATAATC
>SNQJ01S0017178.1:81840-108617 GCA_010110895.2 Picea sitchensis
GATCCCATTTAAAAGAGAAAAATAAGAGCAAAGAAACTCTGCCCTTTTTTGTATTCCCCTTGCCCCAATATTTTGCAACCATTTTGTGAGAACTGAAGAGGAGAAGCATATGTGTAAGTGGTTGGTGCACAGTTCAAGAGGAGCCCAGGACCAGATTCAAGGAGCAGTAGCCGATCTCATCATTGTAAGTGACTTCTGTGAGGTTAATAAAAATAATTAATTTTCCCGTCCTGCCATATGAGGTGTTCATTATTTAGTTTTGATTGATATTTTATTAGAACATATAACCCACTAATTCATATATAAGATGCATGTTCATAGTTCTTTGTTTTCCTGTTTGTGAATACAGTTCATCTTTGGGAGGAGACTTGTAGTCAAGGAGAAACTGAATGCAAAATGATTGATACCAAAGGCAGAGTTCAAGGTAGAGTTACCAGATCCTTTTATTCTTATTTTTTATGGATGAATGTTGGGTCTATGTCTGGACAATAGAAAAAAGTAGGAGAATTTAGATGATTATTTCTGCATGCATTACAGAAGCCTTAGTGTTAGTATGTAGGGGGTTTTTTCACCCACATTAGAATTGGCGACCGTACTGGGGAAAGATATCTAGGGTTTTTTGGGGATACTTTTTGGGTGTTTTTAAATTGGTTTGATTACCTTTTTCTGAGTTACTGTAAGAGTCTGAGTTTGTAGGGATCCTGTTCTTCCATACCAGTACTCCCTGCTTTGATTGCTTGACTGCTTTTTTTTTTTTCGGGAAGTTGCAGAGGTATACACGGCCTGTACAAGGCCTGCAAGTGTATATACATTCCCTACCTTTAGAAAGACCACGTACATACGCTGACTGCTGAAGTGTCGGTAGAATGCCTGAGTTCAGAAAATCGTTTTCTTTTTTTTTCTTTTTTTTAAAGGAGAGGCAGTCATCCTATTCCCTGTCTCAGGGGTTTTCTTGATCTAGTCCTGGTCTCTGTTGTTGCAGTCTGTAGCCTAAGTATAACCTCATATTATCTTTTCTTTATCAAAATTTTCCTTGCATTTTATTTATCAAAGTAAGTTTATGTGTCTTTAAGGGATTCTGGTTTTTAATAGTAGTACTCCCTGCCTGATTTATTGGATTGTTAGTTTTCATTCTTGAGAAGTTACAGAGGTGTATAGGGCTTGCAGTGAGCCTGGATGTGTACATACATGCCCTAACTTTGGACAACCCACGTACATACCCTAGTTTTTGAAGTGTCAGTAGCATGCCTGCGTTGAGAAATTTTATTTTTTTTAAGGGGCAATAATCCTCTTCCCTGTCAGAAGTTGTACTTCCCAGGGGTTTTCTTGATCCATTCCTGGTCTCTATTATAATAGTATGTATCTCAGGGTTGACTTCAATTTAGATTTTCTTTTTTCAAAGATTTCTTTTGTTTTGTTTATAGGGTTTGAGACAAGTCTAGGAGTCTTTTCAAATCAGCCTTTTTGGGTTTGGTCAGTGACTCCCTGCGATCTGTGGGTGGGCTAGAAGTGATTTCTTGGTTTTGTCTTGTCATTATTTTTCCCATTTTTTCTTCAGAAAAGAAGAAAAGAATACATTTCAAAATTTCTTGTTTTGGAAGCATAATAAAAAATATATATAGATTTCACTTTCTTTGTTTGGTCAAGTAGTTGGTTGTTTGAATTAATAATCAGGAAAAATATTTCTTTCATAAGTTCTTGGTTGATTTACTTAGGAGAATATGTAGCTCGTAGTCGAGCGAAAGATTGTTTTGAGTTTTTTGTTAAAAGATCTTAGAAAGAAAAAAAAAAAGTAGTTTGAAAAGTTGGTTAAAGAGTTTAAATGTGAAACTATGAATTTGTCAAGAAGAAGTAATTTTGTTTACAACTTTTTGTTTGTTTTCTTCTTTGTCTCCCAAATACATAACTAGTTTCATTTCCGCTTCTTTTGACTTAAGACAAGACACAAAAAATTAACGATTAATTAAAATCAACTAGACTTTATGTTTGTAGGGTCCATCAACTAGTCTAGGCTAGAGCCTTGATTTAGGATTGGAGAGGAAACTCTTCAAGGCTACAAAAACAAACATAAGAGTCTGTGCTGAGGAGTGATAAAAAGACCAGTATTGTGAAATTTATTCGACGCCCTCCTCTTACACAGGGGATAAACATGAGGTCGCGTGCAGAAAGGTAGTGGACATAACCCCTCCAAAGCCGAACCAAGCATAGTGGGGAACGCATATAGAGGGCTTATATTGGGATTTCATTGATCGCATTTTCCACAGAGCTTCATGAGTCTCGAATCTATTCGAGGTCCTCAGTTGTCTTCCAGAATACTTTCTTTTGACACCCTTGATAGGTTTCGGGCTTGATACCCTTCTCATTGTGGTCCACCCGACTGTCGACTGTACCCACCTGGTGACTGTTCGCGTGCTGGCAACATAGTTGCCTTTATTTTAGATACTTACAGAGGTGACTCCGGGGTATACCGTGGTACCTAGGGAAAACATCAGCCCATGCTTTGAAGATTATACCTGGAGGGTTCTTCCATATTTGAGTTTCACTTGCATCGGTAAGTTGCTTTAGTGTTGGCTGGTGTAACTGTTCTTCCAACTAGCTAGTGACCTTCTTGTCTTATCTTATAGGGACTTTTTCTAGTGTGTGCTAGTTCTTGAATGTTAATAGAAATCCCTAGTGTGTCATTGATATTCTCAAACAGTGGAGGATCAGGAGCTCTGTCGGTCATGAAGGCTTCTTGGCATGTTGTTGATTAATCTGGAGCCACCCCCGCTACCGCTAAGGCGAAGACTAGATGAACAAGGGTCGTTTAAGGTGACCGGGTCACAGGAAACTGTGCCCGACCCATCTCCAAGAGAAGAACGTTATATTCGAGAGGAACCAACCACTTCAAACCTTGGAGTGGAAGCTCTTGGTCCGTACGAACCTACGATCATTGATCTATCAGCACCTGTCATTGTACAGGTTTATCCTTACAAGCACCAGATAGTGTCACAAGAAGAAATGGAAACAAATGTTGCGAATTCTTCAGGGAATTCTCATATTCCCTCTACGGTTGTCACTACAGGGGGTGTTCCACCTCCTAACCAACTGTCGTCGGTCTGGACCACCATGGTATTGACCACCTCTACCTAAGGAAATGGTATGACTCTGTCTATCGTAGAGATCACTTCGCCTTTCACCCATAGTGCGACAGGCCCTCCGTTCTAATACGGGATGCCTGTCTTTGATACAAACTCTGTCCTTTCCTACTCCACTCGACAAACTTTAAATCTAGGGTTAGGGATCTCTAATGATCCTCTATAAGGATCCATGGGAGGAAATTCAGCTTCCTGTAACGCTTTCCCTTACAGAGGGGGTCATATACCTCCTTTGTCCCCTTCGCTCGGCGGTGCTCAACAACATCCCGTCGGGCCGAACATGAACTTTAGCTAGTTTGGAGCAGGTAGTCAAGGAATTCCTTATTATAACATGCCAGTAGGTTTGACGTCATTCTCTTTGTTCAGTGCATTTGGTAACAATTCTTTCTCTTCATCTACCATCTCGGTCGAGGGCAACCCCAGTTATGGACAACAAAATCCTATGCAGGGTACTATTCTTGCACAGGGGGCAAACCCAGGAAATTCTTCCCCATAAGGAGCTTGGAATCCATGGCAGGGATCAGTTCCCTTGTCACTGATACCGACTAGGGGCAACCCCTTCCATAGCCAATGGAACCCTGGGAAAGGCTCAGGACCTATTCCTGTCATATCGGCAAGGGGTAACCCTTACCAAATTCCTTGGAATGCAATGCAAGCCCAACTTTCTATGTCCTATTACAGGAGTCATTCGATCATGTCACAACAGGCATAGAATCTGTACGCTGATCATGGCCATGGTTTTTACCAAAACCTTGGCCAACAACCTAACTTTTCCTAGTGACCTAGTGCCAATCAAACTCCAGGCCGCTTTTTCCATGGTTATAATCAACAACCCAAACTACCATTTCTGGAAACTTTGCATTTGCTAGACTTAACTAGGTTATTGAATGACCTTATCTGTCACGATCTGTGTTGGCCTCCTATTGTGACCAAGTTTCCTTCAGACATTCCAAAGTTTGAAGCTAAGCCTAATGAAGATCCAAGCGATCATGTGACTACCTTTCATCTTTGGTGCTCGTCCAATTCGTTTAAAGATGACTCCATCCAATTGCGTTTGTTTCAACGCACTCTCATAGGGAGTGCTGCGAAATAGTACATTGAGCTCGACTGCTCAAGATATTATTCCTTCATTGAATTGGAAATGGATTTCTTAAACCATTTCCAATTACCTGTAAGATACGACACCGGCACCGAATTGTTGGCCAACTTCAAGAAAACAAAAGTAGACCATATCTCCGATAACATCCAAGAATGGAGACGATGGAAGAGTTTGATAAAAGTGTCAGTCCCACCAACATTCCTTCTTGAGTGGTTCCTTAAGTCTTTGGTACCCCAGTTATCCAAAGACATCGCAATGTCGGGAGTATTTTCCAAAGAAGATGCAATAATGAGAGCTCAACAACTACAACATATTTACTCTCAGTCTAGTTTAATTTACGAATTTTTTCTAGATGCACCATGGTCAATACTTGAAAAGACCATACAGATATTTGGACCACATGCCTATGGTATTGTTGGTTCAGCACAAATGAAGCTCATTGATCAGTTGTTAAAATAATTACAACAATTGTCAATACAACATAAAGCGGCCAGCAAGACCACTATTCTGGCTGCCCCCACTACCCAAATGTAGGATGTACACAGTGGGCAATCGATAAACCTGAAGGCCACCTAGAAGGCTGATGGAAAGAAGAAACATCGAAAGAAAGGTAAGGGGGATAAGAAGACTACCAATAATGTTGGTGGGGGAAACACAAAAAAGAAGAAGTTGAAGTATTTGTGTAACCTATTCCTGAAAGACCATGAGACTCATCGGTGCCCTTGGCTTGTGGAGGCCCCAATGTTATTGGCACAGTAGAAACTTGTTGTGTTAACGAACACATTTCAACATGGGAAAAAATTAACTCAAGCCTCTCCGAGCACAGATGGGGGCATTCAAGTACCCCCTCTGTCTTTGCGTAATCCTTCATCCGCGAATGTGTATATGATGAAAGGTGATGTCGATATATCGACTAGAGTGCATGATTAAAGAATGCCAAACACCTCTGAGAAGAGTAGTTCTGGGTGGCCCTTGTGTTTGGATTGTGAGAATCTTTCTTGAATGCACCTTTTGGGATGCGTGTCATTGTTTCACCCATGTCTTCCTCTCCAAATCGAGAAGACATTGGGTGAAACAATGACATGCATCCCAAAAGGTGCGTTCAATAAAGATTCTCACAATCCAAACACAAGGGCCACTCAGAACTAGTCTGTGGTGGAAGATTTGTCTCAAACCCCTTGTGCGATGTCTACTTTGGAGGTCCTCCAGAGCTGCCCTTCCTAGAGAAATTCTCTGTTAGCCACCTTAGGATCTACTGAGACTTGTAATCCAGGTATGATCATGCTTTATATGACCGACTTAAAACCTCGTCTCCCTTACCACATGGCATTTCTGATAGTAGTGGCTTACACCATGAAATTGTTTACCCAGAACATTTTTCGCATGGTGGTTGATGAGGGTGCCTCGACATGTGTGATGTCGCTGGCATGTTGCAAGGCCATTGGCCAACCATTTTTGTCTCCAACACCAACTCTTCTTACCTCTTTCGATGGTTGTTCGTTCCGATCACATGGCATCATCCCCTCTTTTCCCATGCAATTAGGGGGGAAGACCGTGTGCATCGAGGTTGAAGTGGTTGATGCATCTCTCGACTAGAATCTCTTGCTAGGAAGGAGTTGAACCTATGCTATGCAATAAATGGTCGCTACAGTTTTCCGGGTCTTGTTGTTTCCACATGAGGGTTGGATCATGACCATTGTTCAGTTTTATTTCTCCCATCCCGACCCTTCATCGGGAGCAACCATGGTCCCGATGATTGATAACCCTCAAACCAGAATTGTCAACATAGGGGTTGGTTTGTGCCCACCTTTGATGGGTACTTTGGATTACTTGCCTCCTTCTGACGATGTTAAGTTTGTATCACACCAGCCTAAGGTTGATATTTTTCAAGTCTCATCATTTCGTACGACCTACTTCAACGATCTATGGACTCTTCCTTCCCCATCGACCATGATGGAAGGGATAGGGAACCATGGTATGGCCATGCCCTTGTCCGCGACAGAAGTTGCATACTCTATAGTCCAACAAGATTTCGCTGACCCCGATCCGACTCCCACACAAGAGTTAGATCTGATTCTTGAGCCTACTTGGGCTCAAGGTTCCCTTGCCAATATTGATTCTTTAGACTTAGTCTTTCCCTCAGACGAAGCGATTATTGAAGCAATGACTAGTCCGGACAGACCCTGGGATGATCTCCATCACAGATCTTACTTCCTCCCAGAGTTAAGAAGAATTAAAACAAGTGAATTCAATTTGACTATGACTAGAGATAGGTCTTGTCCTATCAATCCCTTGGTGACGCACATTGTTTATGCCGAGGGTAATATGGAAACCATCGCTGAAATGGTACCTATTGATATCTCCAGAACCCCTGGCGTCATGGAGAAGATTCTCGTCAGAGCTGACTGTTACCCCGAGGAGATTTGAATATACACGGATTTATTTAAAGACTTCCGCGACATTTTTTCCTGGTATTATGAGGAAATTCCAGACATTGATCCAAGAATCGTCGAACATGAAATCATGACTTATCCTGATGCTAAGACGGTCCAACAGAACCTTCGTCCAATCAATCCTAAGAAAGAAACAACTATTAAGGCTGAAGTAGAGAAATTGCTCAAAGAAGGTTTTATCTACCTCGTCCATTTGACTCAATGGGTGTCAAAACCTATTCCAGTCGACAAAAAATATGGTGCAATTTACGTATGTACGAACTTCGATTATTTGAACAAAGCTTGTCCAAAGGATAACTTCCCCACGCCATTTATTGACCATATAGTCGATGAATGCACAGGTTGCGAGGCCTTTTATTTCATGGATGGTTTTTCGAGATACAATCAGATACAGATCAAACCCGAAGACCAACACAAAACCGCTTTCATTTGTCCGTGGGGTACATTCGCTTATCGAAAGATTCCTTTTGGTCTAAAAAATGTTGGAGCTACCTTTCAGCAGGCCATGTATTTTTATTTCCACGATCTTAAACATATAGTCAAGGCCTACCTTGATGATTTAGCATCACGATCTCGTAAGAGAGTTGATCATCCCATGCACCTCCGACTTATCTTTGAGCGATGTCTCTACTACCGGATTCGCTTGAATCCAATCAAATGCAGTTTTTGTGTGACGTCGATTCCTTTGCTAGGTTTCATATTTTCGACAAAATGGATCATGGTCGATCTTCTCAAAGTTGAGGCAATAATTCGGTTTCCTCCACCACACACAATCCTTCAGCTTCAGAGTTTACAGGGAAAATAAAACTTTTTACGACATTTCATCACAAACTATGCCAAGATCACAAAGGGATTTATGCATTTACTGAAAAAGGACGTTCCTTTTCATTGGGATGAAGCCTCTCAACGCTCTTTCGAAGCGTTGAAACACGCCCTCACGACTGCTCCTCTACTTCGACCACCCAATTATAATAAATATTTCTTATTATACTTGGCGGGGGCAGAGTCGACATGTTTTTGATCACGTCTTCGGACCCATGGTATGTATATGTACTTGTCTATCTCCAGACTTTGAAGTGCCCCGCCTCTACTTCTCTTGATGAGCGTCGTCATATATGCCATCAGGCCAAGAACTATCTCATACTCGAGGACACTTTGTATCGTCGAGGTGTAGATTTCATCCTTCACTGATGTCTCACTCATGAAGAATCATAAATTGTACTTAACGATTGCCACACTGGAGCATGTTGCGGTCATTTTTCTGGGTTGGAAACAACCTAAAAGACTCTACAAGCTGCCTACTTCTAGTTGACATTAATCAAAGATTGTGTTGAATCGGTCAATAAGTGCCACCCGTGTCAGATCTTCTCAAAGAATATGAGGGAACACCCCTCTCCCATGTTTCCCGTCATTACCGTTGGTCCCTTCACCAAGTGGGGGATTGATTACACTACATGCAACCCCCCTTTAGCAAGGGGGCACCATTATATCATCATATCAATAGACAACTTCACAAAGTGGGTCGAAGCTATGCCAACGTTCAAATATGATGGCGAGACTGCAACTTTCTTTTTGTTCAACCAGATAATAGCAAGGTTCGATGTCCCAAGAGAGATTTTCACTGATGATGGCAATCATTTTCAGAAAAAATTGATGACTGAGTTAACATAAAATCTTGGGTAGAGGCAAGAACATTCATCACCCTACTACCCACAAGTGAATGGTCAGGTGGAAGCTGTGAATAAATATCTTAAGACTATTCTCCATCGAATGATCAATTCGTCCAAGTCAAATTGGCATTTGATGTTATACTTAGCATTATGGGCCTACCGAATGTCTGTTTAGACTGCAACCAGTTTCTCACCTTTTCAACTCATTTACGGGCTAGAAGCATTCTTGCCCATAGAGTGCCAGATCTCATCTTTAAAGTTGGAAGTACAGTTATTTCCAGACACTTCACCACTTGAAGAGCATTTATTATACCTCGAGCAGCTCAATGAGAAGTGATGTGATGTGGCCTTGGATAACGAGGCTTAGATGCAAAAGGTCAAGTGTTAGTATGATCGGTCCGTTCGTCCTCATATTTTCTCTGAAGGTGACCGTGTCCTGGTCTGTGACTAAGATAAGGACCCCCTAGGGGCAGGCAAGTTCAAACCCATGTGGTTTGGACCTTTCACCGTGAAAGAGGTTCTAAAGAAGGGCGCTTATCATCTGGTGGAATTTGAGGTAAATTATTTGGTGGAGCCTAGAAATGGACTCTACCTCAATAAGTATTACTCATAGGTGGGTCGCCTCGAGTGACTTATTGTACATATGTATAGTTCTTGTACATTGTCTTTTTAGTTTTTGTCTTTTTGGTTTTATGGACGTGTCATTTTTGATGTCATCTTTTTCACTGTGGCAGATGTCAAGTGAATCAAAGGTGTTTGTTGGGTTTGTGGATGGCGCTAGCTGACACACTCAGAGGCTTCCTTCCACAGCTTGGGTGATTTTCACACCTCAGGTCCAGTTGCTATCTTCAGGAGGTATCTGTTTAGGTGACACCACAAACAATGTTTCTAAATAAAACGCAGTCTTAGGGTTTCTTCATGATGCTTTGTCGCATGGTATCTCTCACCTCCGAGTCTACTTAGACGCTCCGTTGGTTGTGTCTCAATTAAATGGAGTTTACTACGTTTATTATCCTACTCTACATCGACGATTCCTTAGGGTACGTCTCTTAGAACGAAGCTTTGATTACATTATGTATATCCATGTTCCTAGGAGATTCAATCAAATCACATATACTCTAGCTAATCATATATTAGATTGGCATATTGCACACATGTAAGAAAAAGCACACACATGCACATGTAAATACATTTGTAAAATAAATGTAATCCATAAAACACAAAAAAATGTAAATACACATATATATATATATCGCAAAGTATCAGAGTACATAGGTGGGCACGAGCACCTAAAAAATATGTGTCCAGTAAAGATTCATGGGGCTTATGCCCTCAAAAATATACAAAAGGTTCCCTTGACACATAAGAAGTCTAGCCTAGCTAAGGACGGGGCCTGCTGGCCCTGCCATAGAGAACAACGACGTTGGCAAAACTCCAAAAGAGCTAGACCTAGGTCCGTGGTACCTCAACAATGTGATTTTGCATCGATGGTGGGAGATCCTTGATCTCCTCCATAGAAACTGTACGAGTAAGCATGGTGAGGTTCCGCTCCACCCATATCAAAACTCTCTCAGCCTCTTTGGCTAGAGGTCCCCCTATTGCGGCTAGTCCACCGGCTGCGGCTGGTCCTGCCTCTGA
Source organism: Picea sitchensis (assembly GCA_010110895.2). Classification (NCBI taxonomy): domain Eukaryota; kingdom Viridiplantae; phylum Streptophyta; class Pinopsida; order Pinales; family Pinaceae; genus Picea; species Picea sitchensis. The sequence goes on from SNQJ01S0017178.1 coordinate 91,838, forward strand.
TCGAGGATGTTGCTTGGTCCTCATGAAGTCTTCTGGATGCATTGGCCCCACCTCTACACATAACATATACATACGTGTCAGACACTCTGGTATACAAAAAAAGTGATATATATGAAAAAACATAAAAATTAAATAATTTTGAAAAAACCAAACTTACCCATCTCTACTCGCTCCTCTCCGAGAGGTACAGGAATGCCAAAATCTCTAGAAAATTTGATCCCTACATAGGGGTAGTCCTCTAAGGCCGAAATCTGTCATGCCCACTAGGAAAAAAACTTGTCGTCGAAGGCCTCGATGGTCCTCCCTCCCCCCTATTGTGGAAGCAACGTCGCCCAACAACATAGCGCTGGGAGAGAGGCCTCATGCCCTCATATCGTCTCTCTGGGACTGAGACTGGGGACATTCTCAAAGAAGAAAGACAAAATTATAGTTTTGAACCCAAAGTTTATGTGTCTCTGCATAGGACACTCTGCCAACTGCCTTTTCATGTAATCTAGTAAAGTGGTACTCTAGTCGAAAATTTGTGCATTTAAGCATTGAACCACACAATTCATGTGTTCCCGGGAAGCCTGATGTAAATCTGCGGATCCAATGATTCACCCAATGAGAAAAACTATCACTTTCAGTGATAGGTTTGAAATCTTGTTTATCGACACCTGAGTGCCCACTTTTTCTGTGCCAGCCTCGCAATGGAGTTCAATCAACTCCGCTATGTTGTGAGGCCCAGAGGGAAAAGTGTGAAAGTTGACTGGTTCCCCTCTCCTTGAGAGGCCAGTCAGAAAATAGATATCTTCAGTCGTTGGCATCAACGACTATCCCTCAAGCATGAATTCCTCTACATCAGAATGGAAGTAATGTACCAAGGCGTTTAGCAGCCTCGGTTGTGCCCACATGAATGGAAACTAGAAGAATTTAAAAAAACCACATTGAGCCAATGCGACAGTAGCATCAGGGTCCTCTATGACCAAAAAATCAATGTCCTCATGCTCCCTCTCTCTCCAATGAACATACATCCTGCAATTGACAAGTTAAATTTTTTCCACATGTTGGAGGGTATACGCGGGTTGTAATATACACAGTCCTGTATGCCCACGTGCAGTTATTTCTTTGCATGCAAGCATATGATGGCTTTCATAGGAAAGCCCTCATATATGTAGGGCCGACCTTTTTAAAGGTCAACGCCCCCCCAAAAAACAAAAAGAAATGCATAAACAAAGAATTGAAATGAAAGAGGGGCTAGTATGTACTTACTTGATCCAAGCAGAAGTTCATTTTGTCCATTGAAGCTCCCAGAATAAACTCTTTTGACAAAGGGATATTTTTTTTTCTTAGTCAATTTCACAATTAACAATGGTGATAATGAGCTACCAGCTTCTATTTATAGACTTTTTGGCCCCTTTTTGTCATTTTTTGGACCACTTTGTCATTTTTTTTATCCTAAAATTCATTTAGTATGGTTCAAGAGTTTCTTATGGAATGTTACGACAGGGTTTCTTTGGGTATTGGGAAACTTTTTGGAGATTTGGGTCATTTTAAAGGTCCTTTGGTAAAAATTCATTTTTCCGACTTGTTGCATCTAAGTTAGGATTCCACCTCCACTTTCTGTATCTTGTTGTCTTTGTCTCTTTTCCATAGGATCAAACCCACCGAGTTGCGACACAGAACCATCATTGTTTCTTTAGAAGTTTCGTAATTTAGTGGTAGAGCCTCCCCCTTCATGGATTCCATAGGTAGATCCTAGTTGCATTTTTGGCATCCATGTCATTGTTAATGACTATAGGCTCATGAGTCCTTATTATTCTTATCCTAATTACGAGTTTGAGCCTCATTTGCATGATTCACCATCACTCTTGACCTCACCCTCAGGACTCCCAAAACACAACGGGTCTTCTTTTAAGCCCTTTTTAGACCCTCTAAACATGAAAATATTGTCAAGCAATCTTGTTGCCCTTCACGCTCGCTAAACTGAAATTTGAAGGCACGTCTATTCAACAGTAGTTCACCCCTTTTTCAGTTCGGATGGTCAAAAGTACGAACAAAGGTACACTCTAGGAGCTTCGGTTCACTAGAACAATATTCTCAAGTATATTTTTAACATTTTTTCGAGCCTGAGGGACTAAATTTACGAAAACGATACCCCACGGAGACCATAGTTAAGCTCTTTTTAGACTCCCTAAAATTGAAAAGATTGTCAAGTGACCTTGTTCCTTCACATTCGTTAAAATGGTCCAGAAGAACATCCTATATGGAGTCCATAGTTAAGCTCTTTTCAAACTCCTTAAAAATGAAAAGATTGTCGAGTGATCTTGTCTTTGTCACACTTGTTAAAATGATTTTGAATAGACATCTTTTCGGTGCTAGTTTACCCCTTTTTTGAACCGAGTAGACTACCTTCGAAAAGGGTACCTGCTTGGAGTCTCATTTTTACTCCTTTCTAGACTCTCTAAAAATGAAAAATCATCGAGCTTACCTTCTCTGGCCTCGTTAAAATTACATCAAAGGATGTTATCATTGTGTCTTATTAATCACATTTTCATTCATGTGTTTTTGGCCTAATGTCAGCTCCATGTTTCTCTCAACTAAACCATCTGAAGCATGCCTTATAACACAAGCCTTGTATCACTTTGACTTTTGCATCTTGACACCTTGACCCTTGGAGGAATTTTCCCGAGTGTCCTTGTCTTGCATATATCTCCTTGCTCTGAGAATCAATGTGTTCCTTGCGCTGAAGAACTAGTATGTTTGCGACACTTGTTCCTCCTTTGTAACGTATCATTATTTTATTCATTTTCAAGCTTTCTAAAAATTATTGAAAAAGACAAAAAAAAATCAAATATACCCCAAAACGAGGAAGGGAAAAGTATTTTCTTTTTTGGCAGCACAAAGAGTTTTCCTTGGATAAAGCACATCCTTTCGTTTGTTTGTCAAGCTCTGGGATTTAATATGACCTTAGGAATTTGTTCTTGCTACATAGAGTTGTGTCCTCCTCCATTTGGTTATTCTTCCAAACACATGGAGGGTTTGTGTTGCCTCCTGCATCATGAACTTATGTCAATACCATGTTGCATGAGTCTCATCATTCATCGTGCTAGTGTCCAAGGGAATTTTTTACTAAGCTTGAGTCATCCCTTTTGCAGTTTGTCTCTTAACCTCATACCCGACCACCCCAAAATCCCAATCAAGTCTTTGTTCGAGATCAATGAAGCCCTCAGACTAATCATCAAGATCCTCTAGTCCGTTCCTGACGAGCCGTCGAAGACCTCTGGGCAGTGAATTCGTACACTCATATTACACTCCTACCCAGGTTATGAATATTTTGAAGTTGTTTCTCGTGCTCTGAAGGCCTCATCTCTAGCCATCAAACATCATTAGCTTCTTGAAGATGGATACTATACATGTATATATTTTTTATTTCGAGATGTAGATCCATTGTGTATTACTCACGACTAAACTTTATATAGTTATATGACATGGATCTGTAGTGTATTTGATTGGAAATCGTGATTTTATTTCATTCTGAGCATGGGTATGCTCACCTCAGTGAGACAATTGTTATTTTGCAGATGGCACCTCCCGAACTCTAGTCCCTGGGTTCACTCACTTCATACGTTGGTAAAGATTGGTAATGTATTTTGGCCATCAGATGCTCTTCTGACCTCACACATTAGGGGGCATCTGTTATAACCCTAATTTTCACTAGACATGCATACTTGGCATCAGACCATCTCACTTGCCATTTTTGCCAAGCCACCATTGAACAACTCTTCTAAAAAACCATCCTTTTGAATATTTACATGCCCTACACCACTGATGCCCATGTATATACGATAGATGACCTATTACAGCCCACATATACTGACAAAAGCACAAAAAATAGAAATTTGCAGACGAAATATAGATTTTTGGGTAATTGCCTAAACTGTTTGACCACCCATAGTCGGTCAATCAACCGGATAACTACCCTCTTTTATCCTATAAAATAAGAGGTAGGGATCCCATTTAAAATATAAAAATAAGAGAAAAGAAACTCTTCCCTTTTTTGTATTCCCCTTGCCCCAATATTTTGCAACCATTTTGTGAGAACTGAAGAGGAGAAGCATAGGTGGAAGAAGTTGGTGCATAGTTGAAGAGGATCCCAAGACCATATTCGAGGAGAAGTAGCCGATATCATCATTGTAAATGACTTTTGTGATGTTAATAAAAAGAATTACTTTTCTTGTCCCGCCATACGAGGTGTTCAATATTCAGTTTTGATTGATATTTTATTAGAACAACTAACCCACTAATTCATATATAAGATGCATGTTCTTAGTTCTTTGTTTGTCTATTTGTGAATGAATATCAAATTTGGGAGGATACTTGCAGTCAAGGAGAAACCAAATGTAAAAGGATCGACACCAAATGCGGAGTTCAAGGTAGAGTTACCAGATCCTTTTATTCTTGTGTTTTATGCATGAATGTGGGGTCTATGTCGGGACAATAGAAAAAAGTAGGAGACTTTAGATGGTTATTTATGCATGCATTATAGAACCCTTAGTGCTAGTCTGTAGGGGATTTTCCCACCCACATCACTATGGTGCATTGGATTCTCCTCCAATGCGCATTAGTTGAGTTATATAGAGTATATCACATGTAAATTATCATTCATTCATTTGGTTAATGAGAATTCTTCTATTCTTTATCTCCTGCTTATTTTTTCTCATATTTTCTCTGCAAATGTGTATGTCAATTTCTATCTTGATCTGTTTTGTGCAAGTTCAACACATTTTCATGGTATCAGAGACAACGAAATTCTAGGGAAAATAAACACCAAATTATTTTTTGCATGTACCGAAGATTGAAGACAACATAAAAATGGAATTTACAAAAGAATTCATTCTTACACCTTACAACTTCTTTGCATGGAAGGAGAATATGATAATACATTTTTTAAGAAGAGGTTTTTATAGGTTAACCATGAACACAGAGGAAGAACCAAAATCATCCTTAGAAAAATCCAAGTATCTAAATCGAATGGGTGAACCGTTCGAAACAATCTGCAATCTCATTTCTCCTGAACTATTATTTCACATATCCTCCTATAAAACCCCCAATGAATCTTGGACCACCATGGAGGGGATTTTTGTAAAACAGGATGAGATGAGGGGACACATGCTCGAGGTGTAATTACTCACATTGGATCCAAAATGCTTCAACAATCTCCAATATTTTTTTACCAAATATAAGGATTTGTTGTCGCAACTAAAGGCTTGTGGGGTTGATAAATGTAAGGAGGAGAAACAAATGGTTCTCACCATTCGCTCCAAATTTGGTCCAAAATACTCAGTTTTTGTATTTTCATTTCATTCAGTTATATTTTCATCTAGATATACCTAAAACATTCCCTCTTGATGACTTTATCGATTCTCTGACACAAGAGTAGAGCAAGCTCATCAACATGGGAAAAATCAAAGGCCCAAAGGTGCATGCACTTATTGTGTAAGATGGCAGCAATAATCAATATCAAATATCTAAATATAAATACAAAATGAAATCACGTGCTATCCAAAGAAGGAAGGGTACTCAAAACCATTCAATGATGCCTCTAGATATAAAGGTGGAAAGGGAAGAAAAGGGGAGAAATTATCTTACTTCCATAAAGGATTCCATCCAGAATCCACATGTATGCAAAAAAAAATAGATATAATGATCCAAATACTTCATAAAAACAACCTTGTATATCGTATCCCAGAGGGTGCTAAGAAGAAGAAGCCTGAAGATCAGAATCCCAAGAAAGGAAATTCTAATCATGCTTTGATTGCCATCAATTCCTCTCTTGATGCTTGGATCGTAGATTCAGGTGAATCACACCACATGGATGACACAAAATAAGTTTATTCTTCATTGGATGCATGCAAAGKCCATCCTATTATGATGGGGTACAACTCTCCAGTCGAGGTCACTGACAAAGGAAGAATTGAACTCACAAATGAAAGCTTCAAGAATGTGCTTCATGTTCCCAAACTTTCCATTGATATTCTCTCCGTGTATTATATGAATAACTACATCATCAGAAAGAGATTCATATTCACACTTGATGCAGTGGATATCTATGTCATGAAAATCAATTCCAGGGTTGCTACCGGTGAGGTAAATTATCAATCTAGACTCTACACATTTTTTGAATTTATTGAACCAGATTCTGCATCACTGCTTACCCATGCTGATGAAAGAAGTAGGATATGGAACGAAAGGTTCAGGAATTTAAATTTCAGATATATGAAACAACATATAAAGAAGGGAATGGTTCATGGTCTACCCTAAATCCACTTCTCCAAAGGACTTTATGAGGGATGTGTTCTTGGAAAACACCCTCAAGAGAAATTCGACAAAGGAAGGACACATAAGGCTTCCTCTCCTTTAGATCTGATCCATAGTGACCTCATGGGCCATTTTCCACATCCATCAATCAATAAATAAAGGTATGTGCTCATTTTTGTTGATGATTTCTCACGCTTCACATGGATTTTATTTCTCAGAAAAAAACCAAAGGTCTTTCAACACCTCAAAGATTTCAAATCCCTTGTTGAGACACATTCAGGAAAGAGAAACAAATTCCTCCAAACAAATAACGGGGGAGAGTATGTCAATGATGAGATGAAAATTCATTTTCATGAGGTAGGGATTCATTTCTAGCACAATGTTCCTTATACTCCACAAAAAAATGGTGTTGTTGAGCAGAAAAATAGATCCCTAAAATAGATGGCATCTTTCATGTTACATGCAAAGTCACTTCCACAAAGATTATGGGTTGAAGCACTTAATTGTGCAACCTAAATAAAAAATATATCTCCCTGTAGATATGTCAAGGAGTGATCCCCTACGAGTCTTGGAGCGGCCTCAAACTGGAATTGACAAGATTTCGTATTTTCAGTTCACGTGCATGGGCCAAGATTCCCTATGAGAAGAGGAAGGAACTTGATCCATAGAGCAGAGAGTGTATATTTGTTGGATACCATAATGGTGTGAAGGGATACAAACTTATTGATCTTTCCTTAGATCAACTCATCATTGATATAAGTGTCCAATTCAGGGAAAGTGTTTCACATGTACCTCAACAGTCGCATGCAGACACCTTTGTTCTTCTACCTGTAAGAGATGATGAGCATGCACATGTCGAATCTTATTCAGATGAGATTTCTGATTCATAGGATTTAGATGATACATATATAGAGTCATTATAGTCAGATGCAAAGTTAGTGCATGGAGATGCGTATGTAGAGCTAGATCATATGCCCAAGTGGGCTCAAACTATTCTTACGGATGTAGGGGATCTTGTTGGGGATCCAACTAATACTAGGAGTAATTGATATGATTTTGAGGAGCCTCCTCTTACACTCACTGCTACTGAGACGTTGCCACCCCTACATATTTTCTTGGTTCAATCTTCGTATCCACAGTCTTATGGCGAGGCTACCAGAAATCCCTTTTGGGAATATTCCATGCAGGAGGAGTACAACTCCCTCCTCAAGAACCAAACTTAGGATCTGGTTCCCCTTCCTTTAGGAAGGAAACTTGTCAGGTGCAGATGGCTCTACAGGAACAAGAGTGCAACATATGGACATATTAGTATATAAAAATCCAAGATAGTTTCTAAAGAATTTCAGCAGGTGCATGGCATTGACTATGATGAGACCTTCGCTCTAGTAGCTAAGATGAATTCCATGCATTTGACACTTTCCATTGCAGCAGCTAAGGGATGGGAACTCCATCATATGGATGTGAAGAATACATTTCTTCATGACGATCCTCTGAGGATATCTACATGGAGCAACCCCAAGTATTTATGTAGGATTCATCCTTGGTGTGTCGACTAAAGAAATCTCTTTATGGCCTCAAGCAGGCACTGGGGGCATGGTATGCCAATATGGAATCCTACCTGTTTTCATAGAGATTTGTACATTGTAAATCATACCTGAATGTTTACATGCTCAGGATGGTTGATTCAATTCTACTCCTATTTATGTATGTTGATGATTTGTTGATCACCGGTTTCTTGATTTCAAAGATTTATGCAGTCAAGAGGATTCTGCATGACAAGTTATTGACTATGGAAATGGGTCCACTATATTTCTTCCTTGGAATAGATATCATTCAGGATGAATTAGGCATCAAACTGTCTTAGGGAAAGTATGCACGCGATCTCCTTGAGAGATTTCAAATGACAGACTGCAAGTCTACCCCAACTCCTTTCCTATCAGGAGTGAGACTTGATAATTGCGGGGACACTCCACTAGTTGACAACACACTGTACAAATAGCTAGTGGGGATATTTTTGTATATCACACACTCCAAATAAAACCTCTCCTATGCAGTTGGCACAATATCTAGGTTCATGCAAGAGTCACATGAGCTACATTGGAAGGTTGCAAAGTGTATCCTTTAATACGTACATGGCACCATAACCTTTGGGATTCACTATTAAACATAATCTACATTAGACCTCATTGGCTTCACTGATTATAACTAGGTTGGATATAGCATTGATCTCAATTCCACATCTGGTTACTCACTCAGTATTGGTTCCATGCCTATATGTTGGTTGAGAAAGAACAGGATGTTATTGCTCTATCTTTAGTCGACACGGAATACAAAGGGGTATTTAACATAACCATTCAAGCTATGTGGCTACAACATTTTCTCAATGAGTTGGGCATTCAGTTTCATCGGTCGATCATCATTTAGTGTGACAACTAGAGCACTCTGAATTTCTACGGAGATCCTGTTTAGCGGCAGTGGACAAAGAAAATCAATATCCACATGCACTACATCCGGGACTTAGTGCATGAGGGGATCATTGATATGCAATTTTTTCCTTCAGCAGAATAGACTGCAGACATCTTCACTAAGACCTTCATTGAGCATAAGTTATGTTCTTTGTGCAGTAGTCTTGGAGTGAAGGATACAGATGCCTAGCAATTGTCAGTTCTTCTTTTTACATACATTGTACTTTGAGGGGGGGGTTTCCCATGAGGTTTTCCCTCTTTCCTCGCTTTATTTCAGTGTATATTTTGTATTTGGGTACCTAACTTGGCCTCATTGTTGGGACCCATTCTTTATTTTCACCATAGTGATGTTCAGAGGGGATGTTGGAGTTACTTCAAACACACCTAGGATTTATTTTTCCTAAGTTTTTTCCTATGTTTATTAGTCATTATTTAGTCTCCTATATTTTAGGAAGAATATTCTTTGCAGTTTTCAGTTCAGTTTGATCAGTTGAGTGGAGTCTAGATGCTATATTGGGATTATCACCATGAAATATTGGGATCATCACCAGAGTAGAGAATTACCCACGATTCCCCGATCTCCTCCTCACTTCACTCTATTTAAGTCGGTTAACTGAAAATGGATAGACTAGTTAACTTAGCTAGGTGGCATTTCACTCCCGCAACTTCCTAAGAGACTAGATTAGGTGGTAGTTTACTCTTGTAACTGTTGGTGTTTGTCCATATCACTCTAGACCACCACTATGGCATATTGTCTTCTCCTCCAATGAGATTTAGTTGGGTTATACATAGTATATCATGTGTAAATTATCATTCATTCATTTGGTTAATGAGAATTCTTCCATTCTTTCTCTCCTGCTTCTCTTTTCTCATATTTTCTCTACAATTGTGTATGTCAATTTCTAGCTAGATCTATTCTGTGTAGGTTCAACACATTTATAGGGAAACTAAAAAACTAAAATAAAATATCAATAATCAAACATTTATGACTATATTCAATATATTTAGGAAATAGATATGGATATGACCACCAGACAACCATCTTATTAGAAGAGAACAAAATCCCTTTGAAAGAACCAAGGACTGAAAATTGAATTATCTATCAAAATATATATTTTTCGACCTTTGAAATCAACACCTCCCAATGATATTCTTGACTAGGTAATCAACAAAAGAGATTCCTTTGATAGGTAATCAAGTTGGTGGTTGAGGTTCCTATAAGTGTTCTTAATTGAGAGTAAGCCAACCAAGAAAATATTCTAGTCTTTAGAGGACAATTCCATTTCTAAAATAAAGGCCACCAGCACTTGCAGACCTCCATATATAAGATAAATGAAATGGTTTCATATGATAACTTTGTTGTAAGGGTTCCATTATCCTTATTCCACATCCACACCAAGTCATATTCCTCTTTACGAATCCAAATTGCATTATGAGAAAGTAGTCTTATGAAATTCCTCCACTCATTTGCATGATCTCCTTTCAAACCTAAGTCTTCCGCTCCATGTGTTGGTCTTTGAGAGTTTTAATTGAGATCAACTATCTTGCGCTCCATGAATTCATACATCTGCGAGAACCATGTATCCATGATCATTCAATGCCTTCACAAATCCTAGGAAATCCTATAACTTCCACCTTCTCCAACCCATGGGTTTTTTGTGAGTCTAATTTGAGTTCCCCTACCAATATTCCAAGATACTGAGCGACCAAGAATAGGAAAAGAATGAACCAATTATTTCCAAATATTTATGCCTCTCTGATAGAGTTTGGTTTATATCTAATCCATTTCTCTAGAGTAAGATATTTTACATAATTTTGCTGCATAATTATTTCCCAAAAACCTTCATTAAACAATAATCACCACAGACTTTTTGTTGCTAATGGTCAACCGAAAAGATAAATATTCTTAAGACCCCATCCTCCATCCTTATTTGGTTTTTATATAGTATTCCATTTAACCAACGATACACTCTTCTTATGATTTTTACCAGACCATAAGAAGAAGAAACTTCTCCTCTTGATTTTGTCTAAAATGGTCTTTGGGACATGATCTAGAGAGATCCAATAGATTGGAATAGTCTCTAGAATTGAATTTAGTAGTAGTAATCTACCTCTGATGGAGAGCCATTGATGACACTAAAAATTGATTATAGCTTAAACCTTCTTAAATTGCCACATCTAGTCAATAGTTTTATAGTCATTAGGTTTCATATAATAACCTAGGTATTTTAAACCACTATCTATAGACAATATTATGAAAGAAAATAAAATATGAATATGTGATTCCACTTCCAACGATAAATTGGTACAAAGAATGATGGATTTTTTGGAGCTTATTGATAAAATATGCACAAGAACAATGATATGATGGAAAAGGCTCACTGGCCAAATCAACTGTATTCACACCAATGGTACATATTTATAGTACAATGGGTGATGCCACCTCATAGAAAGATTTTCTCTAGATCCTAAAATAATGCATGATGAATAGGCTAGAATATCTTAACTAACTCATTAGTAACCACTTGAGGATATATTACTAATATTCTAAATGAATAATAAAAATATAGGTGGAAATTAGGCTTAGTGATTGGTAAGGTAAGCCATAGGATAACATTCCCCCCCTCAATCACAAGTTCGATCAATAATACCATCAATGAGGCATAAAATGGAATTAATTCCAAGTGCTCATACTAAAACTCCTGAGTTGATCCTCAATGAAGAACTTCCTGAAAAACCTCCAATTTGGATGTTGAATGGTTCATCTGAAATGAAGTGGAAGAGAGATGAGATATGGAAGTGAATAGCTACAATATATGAAAATTCCAAGATTGCTTGACAATTCAATCATTTTGTCAAGTATTTGAGCTTAGAAGAATCGAATGTCTTCTAATAATTGGTGAACATGTAGTATCACTACTCTACTATCAGTGTATCACTGAAATGCCATCTGAATGTGTGGTTTTGGATAACCACTAATCAATCGATACCATGTATTTGATGGTTTTTGGAGGACCACTAACCAAATTTGACACTTTTAGGTGTCCAACAACATCCCAATGTATAATGTGTATGATTCAATTGCAAGTCATTGAACCATAATTCTTCCAAATTATGTCATCTACAAACTGCAGCTTCTCATTTGGAAAATTTCATGCCCATCTGGAATATTGTTTTTTTAAACTTTCGGTTTGACAACCATTTTCAATTCCATCATCGATTCCCCCCTTTTTTAGTTGAAATGAGATACCACAAGTGGTTTCATGAACCATCATCATTTTATTTTTGAACTCCTCCCTTTAAGGTACAAACGAGTTACATCATTGTACTCCCCCATTTGGGCTCAAGAGAGTACCATACTTGTTCCGTTTGTGTACAACACATAGTAGGCATGTAGAAAAAAACAAATGTTATCTCATCCCATGAGGTACAAAAAGGATATGAGATGCAATATTGGTCTTTAATCAAGACAAAATTCTATGGAAAGACTTATATAATCACTTGGCTATTGATGACCACTACCAAGGATCGATCCACTCATAGTGAATCTTCAATCTTGTAGGTTTCTTTAGTGTTGAACATCTTTCTGAAGAATGGTTATTCTTTCCATAATAATGGCAAGGATGGAGATCAAAAAATTGATTCTCCTTGTGACCAAATCGATTTCAATGTTGTCACTTACCATTCTGATGCTCAACTGTGGCACGTGAATTTTAGACTTCTTGAAGGAATCCAACACTTTGGAACTGGATTGGGGAGTAATCGAGAATATCAAAGGTAAATTCCTTGTCATATCCAAGTCCTATTCTATTATTTTGAAATAGTCTTTTGAACATGTTGTTTTGAAATCTATGGAAGTGTATTTACTATATGTTGTTGCATTATTGAAAGGTTTCCTTCACCAAAGTCAAAATAAAACTCTTGAAATGTAGGTTCAAAAATAGTTGCATCTTCATCTGCATCTGGAGTTGTCTTACTAAGTTTCCCCTTCACTAAATTTTGATCAAAAACATCATCATCGTCATCATAGAGAGGATTTTCCTGAACAAAAACTGGTTCATAACAGTTCACTGGTTGTTGATTTTTGAGATCTATCAACTCATCCTTCAGTAGTTGGGATTGATCTTGAAGATTTCTAACTTTAGCTTCCGTCACTTGCAAACAAGTTAAAATTGATTGAAGAGTTTCTTTGTTCAGTATCAATGTGTTGTCTTTAATGGTGTTTATTAGAGTATTCATAAAATCTAATAATTTGATACTTCAAGCCATTTAAAAAAACTAAATGAGGTCTCCTTGTGCAGGGAGATCCTGATTACAATTCGAATAAAAAAAATAAGAACTACTTGAAACTCGCTCACTTGAATTGCTCGCTTGAACTTCATTCTTCCTTGAATTCGTCGCATTCATTTGAATTTGTTTCTATTTTCATGCTCACTTGAATTGCTCTCTTGAACTTCATTCTTCCTTGAATTCGTCACATTCATTTGAATTTGTTTCTAGTAACACACTCGCTTATATTTTCATGCTCACTTGAATTTTTTTTCTTGAACTTGTTTCTAGGAAGTTGAGGATGTCGTTTACCACCGAAAATTCATCGAAAGTGTGATGTTTACAATGATTTGAGTTTAAAATACTCAAACTTGTCAAATTTGACTCAAAATTACAATGACTCTTGGGTGTCAGGCTCAGCCGAGAATGCATCTGAAAATTACAAATTCAACTTCACTAGATTTCACACTTACAAAAATAGTTATTTGTAACTTACAAGTAATGTTTGTTCTAAAGATATTTGTATATGAATGCGTTGTTGGATCTTTAGACTCCAGGTCACCTTTGATGTTTCAATTGCTAATTGATTTTTATTTTGAGCTTGAATGAAGGAAATGAGTTTCACCTTTCATTAATTGCTTGATTGGCATGAATTTGTTCTTGAATTTCCTTGCTTTCTGTGTATTTGTGTTTCACGTTAAATGATTTTTGCAATTAACATAAATAAACATCATAAACCAACCATGAAAATATTCACCATTGCAAACAACGAAAATTTTCCATAAACCCCCTTATTCAATTTCAGGCTAGGTTTAGGATGAAGAGAAAAATAAAAAAATGATCTATTATGAATATCCCTCTTACAATGACTTAGTCCAAATACATTTTGAAGCTTTATTGAGATCACAACGGTGTATGAATTTCAATCCTTCTTCTGGAAAACACCTATACCAAGCTAAACATGCTCAAACATTTACCATATTCCTTTCATAAAACTTCCCATCGCTTACAATGTGATCAACCATAGTCCAAGTTGATTACATAATTGCAAAAATAATTCCTAATAAAAAAATGTCTTTCCACCTCAATTAGATGTGTATCTCATAATTCAACATCACATAACTTGTAATGTGAAGTGCACCTTTAAAAAACATACCTCATTACAATTCCACATGAGCTAATCACAAAGTTTCACCTATTTCTAAAACTTGCAAAACCTTTGAAATATGTAGTTACTTTATATGCCACTTAAAATATGAATTAATCAAACATGTGCACATTGGAACTTTCCATGTAATACTTTTGGAAATCGATTTGAAGGAGGACTCCTATTTAAAAAAAACCAGATGCGTGTTTTGACTATGCGCTTGCATGGTTAAGATGGAGGGTGAGCTCATGGTCTAGGTTTGTTTTCTTTATACAAAACATAACATATCCAATACGTCACATATTCAGCACGAGAATCAGTGAGATTTGATTACCTTAGATCAACATGTGGATTGGGATAGAGCACTCTGCACCTCAAAAGCTACATTGAATTATCGTATCATGTAGATTGGATCTTTAAAAAATAAAAATAAAAATCTTGCAGATTGCAAACCGATTCACTAGACAGATCTCATTGACAATTCTATGATATAAATCTCCTAATACTTATCTCTCTTTCATGGATTCCCTTTCATTGCATGGTGTCATGCATTATGAATAGTCTTAGAATCAATTTCTGACAGTGCCACAATCAAGAGCTCGGACCTCTCTCACCATCAAATTTTCTGATCAATGTGAACAAGTTACTTATTCCAGTGATGGATGCACGTGGTTGAGATGGTTGGGGGCTAGTGCCTAGAAAAAATACCTTTGAGAGAGAATTGAAGGTTCTCAAATCCATAACTGTTCCTTCCCTTGATCAGATACTATCACTTTTCTTGAACGGATACCATCACTCCTTTAATGGAGCCATCCACTCTTATTGCATGAATAAGTCTATTCACATCCTCATCAACTAGAAGGAAAATAAAAGGAGGCAACAAATAACCTTGTCTCAGTTCCCTGGATTCTTTAAAAAGCCTTGATGGAGAACCATTAATAATTACTACAAATTATATTGGAAAACACATCCCATAATCCAGTTGACCACCTCCAAGCTCAATCCAATCTGTAGAAGTACCAACATAGGGAAGGTCCAATTGACCTTGTCATGAGAGTTTTCCAAGTCCAATTTCATGATAGTCGTTTTAATCTTATTTAATTTAATTCAATGGATCCCCTCCTAGGATGCCTTTATGGAATCCAATATTTGATGATGAAAGAGAAACCACACTAATCTTATGAAATATCATATGAAAACACCTCATAAATGTTGGATTACTAAGAGGGGGGGTGAATCAATAATAGAGAAATTTAATCATTTTTAATCATATAATGCAAGTGTTATATCAGTGTAGCATTATCATCCAATAATTGCAGAGTAAATAAACACTGAACAAATTAACAATCATACACATACATAGTACACCAGTGTTTTTACATGGAAACCCAAAGCGGGAGAAAACCACAGAATTCTTTTTCTTATATGTCTTGAAGAATAACATTCATTGGAATCACCAAATTCCTTTGTTTTCCAGTTGCAATTGGAAGGTGGCTCTAACCCCCTAGTTTCTAAGGCTGCAACCCGAGGGAAGCTCCAACTCCCCAATTCTTTGGCTACAACCAAAATGAGGCTACAACCCCCTAATTTCTCTGACTACAACTGGAAGGTGGCTACAACCACCTATTCTTTCCCCATCCAAATGCCCTGAAATATAAATCCCAAATGTAGACAGCCTGTCACTGTCACTGAATCAACCACTGCCACTGTCAACCTGTCACTCTCAACCTGTACCAATAACCTGTAACAACATGTACCAATCAACCTACACCAAACAACCTGTACCAATGACATGAACCAACATGTACCATGCATCAACCATGCATCAACCATGAATCATCAATATTTACCAACATCATCAACTATACACCTCATGTATGTGACAACTCATCAACTATACACCTCATGTATGTGCCAACTCATCAAATACATGTCTCAACCTTGTACCCAACATGTACCTCAACCATATACCAAAGACATACACCAATATAACCATCAAAAGTTATCTAACAATTCATCACTCTATCCATAAACCAAATACCATAAACACTTACATCAAACCATGTGCCATAACCTCACTGTTATGTAGCCTCAAGATAAACCAACAACTTCAGGAACACATCACAACCAAAAGACCAATACCCATATGCCAAATACCAACAAATAAATACCAACTGTATCCCTCAACAAATCTGATATATGCAACAATATTGAACATCCAATGCCATATAAACAACTAAACCCTAGATCACAAAACATACCTCAAACAAGTTGTGCCATATATGTTATAAATAGACCCCAACCATGTTGCAGCTGTGATTTTTCTACCACGATTTTTCTACCACACATTTTTTGTTGCACTTTTTCTATCACACTTTTTCTACCGCACATTTCCTGCCACACTTTTCTCTATCAATAATACCTTCCCAAATAACCTTTCACAAAATAGATATTCAATGATATTCAATAGGTTCAAGTGTGCTTAAATGAGAGAGACTTGCATATTATTTATACTTTCATGTAGCATCCCACTTTCCTTATTTTAGGGAGTTCTCCATTAAATTTATTATTTAAATAATTTCTTTTGCAAACACTTTGA
>SNQJ01S0017178.1:108667-130332 GCA_010110895.2 Picea sitchensis
ATTTTAGGGAGTTCTCCATTAAATTTATTATTTAAATAATTTCTTTTGCAAACACTTTGACTACTTTGACCTTTTGGGACTTCTAGATGACTCATTCAAGCGCTATCCAACTTCACATGGCCATAACTCTCTAATCGTAGGGCGTTATGTGACGTTCCACATACCACCGGAAATGGCATGACATGTACTATCCATATAGAATAGTATTACCTACAAATACACCAAAACTCATGCCATTATCCATAAAACAAACGTGGTTCCATTACCTAAACCTTTGTGCTACCAAAGTTTCTTCAAGGATTAACATCAATGAAAACCAACCCGATGAATCAACAATGTCCCCCTTTGGCATTGATGGTAACACTTTGATGCAGTATTGAATTCATGTCATGCAATATTGAATTCATATCACTCATGCTCCCCCTGTGACCATTGCTCCCACTGGAACCATGTCTCTCTTCTCTGCATCTGATAAATATCTCCCCCTTTGTCATCAATGGAAAACGTATCTTTCCATTTGGGGCTGCTCCCTCTTACTGAACTGTCCTTGGGGATACTCCCCCTAATTAAACTCTTCTTGAAACTGATCTCCCGACCTGAATTGTCCTCTTTATGGTGCTTCCTCATGTAAATATAATACATATAAGATAAGCATTCAAAATAATTCATTTGGGAGTAGAAATTACTCTGAGTCTCTGGCGTAGATACTCAAAGGCTTCCCGTGGAAGTGGTTTTGTAAATATGTCTGCCACTTGTTCTTTTGTGCCCACATATTCAACTCTGATGTTCTTCTCTGTAAATTGTTCCCTTAGAAAGTGATACTTAATTGGAATGTGCTTCCCCTTGGAGTGCATCACCAAGTTCTTTGAAATATTGATGGCTCTTGTATTATCACAATAAATTGGAATGGGCTCATCATACTCAACCTGCATATCTGTCAGATTTTGTTTCATCCATAGAACCTATGTACAACATGTTGTTGTTGCAATATAATATGCCTCGGTTGTAGATAAGTATAATGATGATTGTTTCTTTCTTGTCCATGATACAAAACACTCACCCAAGTAGAAAGTTGCTCCACTGGCGCTTCGTCGGTCATCAATGCAACCTGCCCAATCTTCATTTGTTATGAAATAAGTGATAGATCCTTTCCTTTTGGATACCATAATACAAACTCTTATGTTCCTTTGAGATATCTGAAAATCCTCTTCACTGTTATGACATGTGTTTCCTTTGGTGTTGCTTGAAATCATGCCACCTGTCCAACTGCCTCCATTACATTTGGTCTGGATGTTGTCACATATAGTAATCTACCAATCATTGACCTGTATTTCCTCTCGTCTATAGACCTCAAATCGTCATTTTTTCTCAAATTGCAATTGGTTTGAATAGGAGTGGTAACTAGTTTGCAATCTTCCATTCCGAACCTCTTTAGCATTTCTCTGATATACTTAGTTTGAGAAATAAAAATTCCTTGGTTTCTTTGGCATATCTGAAGACCCATAAAGAAGGATAGTTCTCCAAGTAATGACATTTCAAATTCATTCTGCATATCCTTTGCAAATTTTTGGCTTAACATGTCATCAATACTTCCAAAAATAATATCATCAACATAAACTTCAATTAATAAAATACTATCTTGAATTACCTTCATGTAGAGGTTTTTGTTTGCACTTTATTTTCTAAACCCTTCCTATTGTAGATATTTATCCAGTATAGAGTACCATGCTCTAGGATCCTGTTTTAGACCATACAAGGCCTTCTTCAATTTACACACATAATCTACATTCTCTGACAACTGAAATCCTTCTGGTTGTTCAATGTAGAATTCTTGTTCAAGTTACTCATTCAGAAAATATGATTTCACGTCCATCTGATACACTTTAATATTCTTGGAGCATACATAAGTTAGGAGCAACCAGATTGCTTCCATTCTGGCAATTGGAGAAAATGTCTCTTCAAAGTAGATTCCTTCAACCTGTGTGTATCCTTTACATACCAATCTAGTTGTGTTCCTTGTAACCTATCCATCTTCATTCAATTTATTTATGAATACCCACTTTGTGCCAATAACATTCTTATTCTTTGGTCTTGGAACCAATTCCCAAGTGTCATTATTCTCTATTTGATCCAATTCTTCATCCATGGCCTTATTCTAAATTCATCCTTGTTGGCCTCTTCAAAACTTTTTGGTTCAATCGTAGATGAGAGTTCTATGTGCATTTGTTCTGGTGAATGGATTCTTCTTCTAGTCTCAACTCTTGCATCTTTGTTTCTAATAATCTGATCTGAAGGATGATTCTTTTGTACTCATTTGCTAGGTGTCTTTGGAGGCACTTGTTGAACTTGCTCTTCTACTTTTGTCTGATCCTCTTCATCTTCATCTTGCCATTCTACTTCTTCTTCATCTTCTACTTCTTCTTCATAAACTTGTTCCATTGATTCATTTTATTATTCCTTTAATCTGCGTCCACCTGTTTCATCAATTGTTACATTAATGATTTCCACAACTTTGTTCAACCTCAAATTGTAACACTTGTATGCTTTCCTTGTACTTGAGTAACCAACAAGTACTCATTTGTCCACATTAGAGTAAAACTTTCCAATTCTTCCATCTTCTCTTTTGATGTAGCATTTTCTTACAAATACTCTAAAGTGCTTCACATTTGTTGGTCTTCCTTTCCATCTCTCATAGGGATTTTTGTCATTGTTTTTTCTGAGCAATACACCGTTTTGAATGTGAACTGCATGTCTCCAAAATTTATCTGTCAATTTGGAATCCATTAGGATTGTTCGAGCCATTTCCTGTGTAATTATCATCCATTATGATATTGTTCCTTTGTCTCCAAACCACTCTTTGAACCAATCTATGAATCCATGCTCTCATTTATACTGTCCAAGACTCTACTTGCGCAATTTCCCATAATGTTGACCCATTTAACACTATACTATCATGAATTCTTGATTAATCCATAAAATTATACTTTTTCTAAATAAATTCTCTGGATCTATCTTCTCAAACTATGCAAGCTGCTCAAAGGATGGTTCTTTGGTCTGTCACAGCTATCACATAGACTCCCCCTGTCTAATATTCATATTACATGGGAGTCTCTAAGATGAATGGATCAGAACAATTCCTGCTCTGATGTGTATTCATCATCATCTTCATTGGTGGATTCATCATCTCTCTAAGTTATGACTTCTTTCTTTCTATATGTGGATTCATATTTCACTATAATGCTTGAAAGTACAATCTCTTGAACATGTTTCTTATTTACCTGTCATTCCTTTCTTTCAGTTATTTTCCAAACCTTTTTGTGTCTGCCATATTTCGTTTTCTCTATAGAATTGGGTGTCTGCCATATTTCTTCATCTCATTTTATTGCCAATATCGTGATCTCTGGGACCTGGTATTTCTTCACCTGTTCTTCGTGTTTTCTTATCCATACTTTCTTATATCTGATATCAATGTTTTCTTTCATGGAAGTACCTATCATGCTTCTACAATCACTAGCTATGTGTCCATAGTTATGACATTTGTAACATTCAATGTTACGTTGGGACACATATGCACTTCTTGCTTGAACATTTCTTTTATAATCCCTATAATATGAAACCTTATGTACAAAATTAGTACAATAAAAACAATGACCATAAAAGAAATTTGCATACCTGGGAGTGAATGATATTCTTTGTGGTGTAGTCCTTCTGAATTTATTCCTTGACTGATCATGATCATGATTGAAGATTATTTGTGGCTTGAACATGAATGGTCTTCTTGAAGATGTATCTTCAATAATTTTCTTAGATAATGGTTGACCATGATTCCTTCCTTTGAGTCCTTCTACATAACTCTTTATATTTTCTTCATTCTTCTTTTCTAGCAACCTTGAGTGCTTCTCTTCATTCTCTATAACTGATGTGGATTTTCCTATTTCTTCAACGTTCTTGTTGATCTTGACGATTTAGCTTCTCAATTGACGACTTCTTCTTCAATCTTCTCAAACTCTTCTTTTTTCTTCATTAGCTGAGACTTCATGACTTCTTCTTTTCTTTTCACTTCTTCAAAATGAATTTTTAATGTGATTATTTCTTCTTCAAGTCCTTTCTCTTCTTGACCAAACTATGCCTCAAGAAGGTTTATATTTTTAGTTCTTTCCTTAAGATTATAGGTCAATATCTTCTCTCTCATTTCTACTTCTTCCTTATGTGCTTCTATGTTGGCTTTCAAACACTACTTTTGATATTCAAGATTTTATTCAATCTTTCTGGCTTCTTCTAGCTGAGTTCTTAATTTCTCAATGACCCATTGGGCTTCTTAAAAAATGTGAACACTTTCCTTTTGTTTCATCGATTCTTTCTTGAGTGACTTTTTTTTTTCTCTTAGTTCATCTAAAGCACTAATCAATTCTCTGGTGATTATGCACTCTTCATATTTTGAATTTGTTTGACATGATGAACATAATTCTTCTTGATCTGTATCTAAATCTTCTTTGGCATTTTTTGAATCTACGATGGGTGAAGAATATATGTCATGTAAATTATCCCAAAGTTTTTTGGTTGATGAACATTTACCAACCTTTTCTCTTACTAGATTAGGTAATCCTTCCGAGATGAAATCCATTGCTATTTTGTTATTCTTATTCAATTCCTTCTTGGCTGCAGTCTTTTCCCTTTTTGAACTATCATATCCTGTAAAACCTTATAGACAAATATAATGTCCCTATGCCTATAAAAATACTTTCATCCTTCTGCTCCACATATCATACTTAAAATCATTTTGACCATTAAACATTGGTACTCCATTCTCTAAATAATCCATGATCTCCTTCTAGGGCTTAAACAGTTTCCTGAAGGAACCTACTCTGATACCAATCGTTGGATTACTAAGAGGGGGGGTGAATCAGTAATAGAGAAATTTAATCCTTTTTAACCATATAATGCAAGTGTTATATCAGTGTAGAATTATCATCCAATAATTTCAGAGTAAATAATCAATGAAAAAATGATCAATCATACACATACACAATACACCAATGTTTTTATGTGGAAACCCAAAGCGGGAGAAAACCACAAAATGATTTTTCTTATATGTATTGAAGAATTACATTCATTGGAAGCACCAACTTCCTTTGTTTTTCAGCTTCAACTGGAAGGAGGCTCCAACCCCCTAGTTTCTCAAAATACAACCTAATGGAAGCTACAACTCCCCAATTCTTTGGCTACAATCAAAAGGAGGCTACAACCCCCTAAGTTCTCTGGCACCAACCAGATGGTGGCTACAACCACCCGTCCTTGCCCAATCCAAATGCCCTCAAATATAAATGCAAAATGTAGACAAGTTGTCACTGTCACTGAATCAACCACTGCCATTGCCAACCTCTCACTGTCACTAAATCAACCATTTCCACTATCAACCTATACCAATCAACCTGTACCAATCAACTTGCACCAAACAACCTGTACCAATAAACTGAACCAACATGTACGATGCATCAACCTTGACTCATAAAGACGTACCAAAATCATCAACTATACACCTCATGTATGTGCCAACTCATAAACTACTTGTCTCAACCATGTACCCAACATGTACCTCAACCATATACCAAATACATACACCAATATAACCATCAAAATTTATCTAACAATTCATCACTCTATCCATAAACCAAATACCATAAACCCATACATAAAGGAATGTGCCACAACCTCACTGTTATGTAGCCTCAAGCTAAACCAACAACTTCAACAACACATCACAACCAAAAGACCAATACCCATATGCCAAATACCAACAACAAAATACCAACTGTATACCTCAACAAATATGATATATGCAACAACACTAAACATCCAATACCATATCAAGAGCTAAAACCTAGATCACAAAACATACCTGAAACAAGATATGCCATATCTCTCATAAATAGACCCCAACCATGTTGTTGCAGTGATTTTTTTGCCATACTTTTTCTGCCGCGATTTGTTTGCCGCACTTTTCTTGCCGCGATTTTTCATCACACTTTTTTTTCTGTTATTTTTTTTCCACGATTTTTCTATCACACTTTTTTGCCGCAATTCTTTTGCCTCAGTTTTCCTACCACACTTTTTTATGTCGCACTTTTCCTGCCTCACTTTTTTTGCCACATTTTTCTTGCCGCACTTTTCCTACTACACTTTTCTCTATTAATAATACCTGCCCAAATAACCTTTCACAAAATAGATATTCAATGATATTGAATAGGTTCAAGTGTGATTAAATGAGAGATTCTTGCCTCCTATTTATACTTTCATGTAGCATCCCACTTTCCTTATTTTAGGGAGTTCTCCATTAACTTTATTATTTAAATAATTTATTTTGCAAACACTTTGACAACTTTGACCTTTTGGGGCTTCTATATGACTCATGAGGGTTTTCCAACTTCACATGGCCATAAATATATATCCGTGAGGATTTATGTGACATTCCACATGCCACTAGAAATGGCATGACATGTACTATTGTTACACATTATTTTGGTCACTCTAGTGGTGTCTCTACAGTTATGTGTTCAGGCTCTCATAAGGACCTTTTACCTGATAAAAGTGACTGTTGTCTTCTTCCATAAAACATATTTTTAATATGAGTTCGCAGGCTGACCATGTTGTAGGGTGTGAGAATCTTGATTCTCGCAGGCAACCCTATACCTATCCTGCGAGGTGTTCACAGTCTTCTCTATAGGTAGGGTGTGAACCTGTTTTAAAGCTTAACAACAAGAGGAAGTTACGAAGGTTCTATAAGAGGATATTCTAGAAAATGAGTTGAAATTCGCATGGTTGGAATCCTACTGACTTCTCAGATTTAGTGGGATCATCCTCATCCCTTTAACCATCTCTCATTCTCCTATATAATGAAGGGTTTCTCAAGGCAGAGGTGAAGCAAGGTTGAATAGAGAATTGATGAAAGAATTGTGTGAGGAACCCTGTATAAATTGAATCTTGAAGACTCCATTTGTCTATCAAGCCATACTGGACCTTCTTCATGCAAGTGTAGAGAAAGTGTGTTTGTTGGAACTGAGGACCACTGAAAGGAATCTTGTGACATCAAGGCAATCTGGTTGTATCTTATACTTTCATTCAATATAATACAGTGGCATGCCCCTTTCCCATAAAATCATTCTTATTTTATTGCATAACTCCTTGATCATATGCATAGGTTGACATTGAATATACTTTGCCATCTTCACTTTGGCTGGTTTTTGTTGTCTTGGACCTGATATCACAAGAGCACCGGAGTGAAGTAGGAACAACAGAGACCCAAGGAAGCGATATAAAGGTATGTCACTCATTCCTTCCTGATAGTAGATTCGATGATTGAAACTTAGAGAAAGAGTCATGTCCTGCCCTGTTTTGTTCTAGTTCTAGGTGGATCTAGGGAGATCTGTTAGTGTCTGCATATACCGATTTATCCTATAACAAAATTGGCGACTACACTGGGGATACAACTCATTTTTTTTGTCTTTTGTTGGCCATTTTCTCTTGGCCTACCTATTTTATTGCCAACCACTCTTTGAGTCTGTAGGAGACCCTTATAGACTCTCTGGACCTAGAAGTTCACTCAAATTTTTGTTCCTTTTCCAAATTTTCATAATTTACAAACCTTCTCACATTGTACCTATTTGTAGCCTGCGAGAACCTTTCATTTTTGCACCCCATTGTTCAGTCCAGTGCGACATTCTCGCACCCTGCCAATGTCTAGACTGCGAGAATGCCTCATTATCGCACTGTGCTCTACTACTAGGATGCGAACCCATTTGTAAAAGTTTTGGATCAGGTCTTCTTATTCTTTTTGATGCCCAAATTTGTGTGTTCATCTGGGAAGAACTTCTTTTGCTAGTGCTTGACTGTTTATTGACTACAAATCGTGCGATTGATTAGTTTTCAGAGATCGAAAACTCTTCTTCATCATTTTTTCCTAGTTTTTACTTCTTGGCCTTTTACCAACGAGGGTATAATCTCAGATTCTGAGATCTGAGTGCTTGTTTGGTCATAAGTCTTTGATCGGATTCAAAGTTGGGATTATTTTTTTCATAGGTTGTTTGCTGCTTGGAAAATTTCTTTGTTTGTATACATATGAAGAAACTTTTTCTTGTCGATTTTTATTTTTATCTCCATTGAAATATTTGATTTGGGCATTTATTGAGTATTGTTTTTTTTTTCATTGGTTGCTTACCTTTTCTTAGCTCCATCCCTATTTCTAACTTAAAAAAAAAAAAAATCAAGTCTTGTTCTTTTAAGCAATCATTCAAAAAAAATTGGCATTAAAAGAACATGAATAATGAATTTATGTTATCCATGATTGTTTGGTACTATATTTGAAAAGAGAATTGTACATCGTAGTTTGCATTGTTCCGGAAAAACTCCTTTCTCCCTGTTGTAGATAGAATTCATTGAACGAAAGTTTGTATCATTCATTTCTATTTACGCAAAGTTGGGTCTAAGTCTTACACAACACCGGTTTCATTCCCATCTCCCTCTTGAGTAACAACAACCTTTAATAATACTGTGCAATTTTAAAATACAACTAGTAACATTTTCTAGGGCTCTTTTTTAGCTAGGCTAGAGCTTTGGAATAGGCAGTGAGACACACTCTCCAAAGCATGAAACACACAATAGTATCTTGTGATAGGGAGTGTCAAATTCCATTTGCAACATTTTTTCCTGGGAAGCCCTTCTCACACAAGGGTCAAACCTGAGATCGCATTGAGATTGACAGAGTTACTCACCCTTATTTGTTGATCTTAGTGTAGAGATTGCACATATTACGGGGGTCACTTGAAGGTATACCCACAATGATGAGTGGAAGCCTCTCAAGTTGATTTTGGGCTAGATACCCTGCCCTTGTGTGTGGATCAGACTGTCGATTATTTCCCCAGGCATCATTGTTTTTTGTGGTAACCTTAGTAGCCTATCTTCTCAGAGTCTTACACAAGGTGACTGTGGAGGGGTAAGTCTTCACTGTACCTGGAATCAACGTTGGCTAGACTCACTCAGGCTCCTTGGAGGGTATACCCACGATTATGTGTGGGAGCTTGCATCAAGGTGTAATTCCGTTAAGAAGGTCGTCAACATAAATTTTCCACCCTATCCTAGCCCCTTATTGTCTCGTCATCGCGACATTGGATTTCATCACCAACTAGTGACTTCGGAATTGGAAGCTCTTGTTTTCTTAGTTTTGATTCCTACATTTTACTAGCGCGTGTTGTTTGTTTACCTAAGTTGGCCATAGAATTTATTTCGTAATATTTTAACTCGATCATGCTTGACCCTCCACACCATTCATGTAGAATGAAAGGCCGGCCCCTAGAAGATCTAGAAGGTTCTCAACCCTTGCTTACCAACTCAACGGAGGGCTCTCCTCAATAGAGTGAAGTCCAAGGCGTTGCCACTCCACAAGTGGAAATAACTAACTCTTTAGAATGGTTCTGAATTACCAATTCTCGAGAGGAATTCCAACTTCCTCCCGACTCTGTGAGACATATTGTTCAAGTGAACTCTTCTAGAGACATAGTTGTTGAGTCTTCTGGATTACCAATCGAACCTTTAATGGGACCTGAGGGTCAAGATCCTTTTTGGACTACTAGCATTTTTAGACGGGATCTCTTTGGCTCAGGAGAAGGCGTTGATATCACTGTCATACCTGAGCTACACAAAATATCTGATCCAGACGCCATACCTTTTATTACTACCTATTATTTATCTGGTTCAAACGCTCCGCCAACCGACCACATATTGACTATTCCCCTACAAACGGTCCACTACACAATGGTGGCTAGCCAAGCTCACACCGGGATTATGGTGGCTAGCCAAGCTCCCATTGGCATGTCGCTTTCACCTAGGTTCACCCCAACCCTTCCCCCTGAATATCATGCGTTGAATGATTCTATTCCCACTCCTACACAAATCCCATCCGAGACTACTTGCATTTCCAATCCTTTTGGGCACCATCTCGTCCTTGGTTTCATTCCGACACTTCCTCGACCCCCTTTTAGAGGACCTCTTCCATCCCCTATTGGAGGCACCAACCCTAGTGGCACCATCCCGTCTTTCACACCTAATTATCAGATTCCTGTTGGTGGATAATTTCACCAAGGAGGTCAAATTCAATCCCCTTTTGCAGGACAAATCCCAATTGGGACGTTAACCCTGATTGGAGGGAAACCCCCACCTACCCCACCCTATGGAAAACACATACCTCCATCCTTGGCCCAGTATTGGAACTATCTCATCCAAAACAATCCTCACTCCACTGAGGGCCAACAACCTCAAGCTAGCTCCTTCAGACCCCCTAGTACAGGCCAACCATATCCAGGTACGTCCAATCCTATTTGGGGCTCGAACTCTCAACCTCCCGCCCCTTTTCAAGGGAACAACCCCAACCAATACAACCCTATAAATTACATGCCTCCACACCAACAACCGAATCTTCCCATATCTTCGCATTATATTCAAACTGCATTTGGTCCTACTGGCATACCTACGGGGCTCCCTCCCCAAAGTCACCAATACCCACATGTGAATAGACAAGTACCCTTCTTAGCCACCCTTGACCTCCCTAATCTGTTGAGAGTTTTAAATGATACAATCCATCACTCTCCTCAATGGCCTGCAATACTTGCCAAACTACCATCCGACATCCCTAAATTTGATGGTAAACCAGGAGAGGACCTGAAAAATCATGTAATTAATTTTCACCTTTGGTGTTCATCCAACTATTTGATGGATGACTCTATTCGTTTACGCCTTTTTCAACGAACTCTCACAGGTTCCACCGTGAAGTGGTATATAGAATTACCACGAGGCTTCTTCACTGACTTCAACACCCTCACTATGTCTTTCCTCACCCACTACCAGTTACTGATCCATTATGAAACAGGAACCAAAATTTTGAGTTCTTTCAAAAAAACCAAAGCCACTGATATCTCTGATCACATTCATGAGTGGCGACGAAGACGACGTCTCATCAAACTCGAACTTCCCGATCAATTACTGGTAGAGTGGTTTACAAAATCATTCATGAATGACAACACTCATGACATCACCATGGGTGGAGTTGTCACAGAAAAATAGGTGATCAATCGTGCTCAATACCTCGACCTCGTTTACTCATAGACGGGTACTCTTTACGACTTACTCCCTGATGCACCTTGTCCTTCTACTACTGCTACTTCAAATAATCTTGTTGCTTCTCATACAACTGAAGGTGTGATTGGAACTTTCCATGCCCAACCCCATTCTGCTCAAGCCTCTAGAAACAACCCCAAATCTGTTGCTTCAAATGTTCAAAATGCTCCGTCTCCTACCCCTCCCGCCGGCAAGACTTCTAAGGTGAACTTTGTTCAATCGACTCCCACTGAAAAGAATAAATCGAAAAAGGGGAAAGGTAAGAACAAGGAGGATAAAAATTATCCGCAATATGAGAAGACCAAAACATAACTTGTTGACAATAAAGATAAGTGCAAACCCTGATACCCTTGTCTTATT
Organism: Picea sitchensis; assembly: GCA_010110895.2. Classification (NCBI taxonomy): domain Eukaryota; kingdom Viridiplantae; phylum Streptophyta; class Pinopsida; order Pinales; family Pinaceae; genus Picea; species Picea sitchensis. The sequence goes on from SNQJ01S0017178.1 coordinate 120,194, forward strand.
TGTGGTGATGATCACTACACTAAGGATTGTCCAAGACAAGCTGAGGTTACTAAGTTCCTTCAAGGGACCCTGAAACCACCTACTCCAGCCATATTGTCACAACCCTTCCCTTCTCAACAACAAGCCCAATTGGTCATTCATGAACAACATTCCCCCTCCAATACATCCTCTGTATTAATGTGTACAGGTGATTCAAAGAAGAATGACATCACACTTACCACTCGAGCCAAAGATTATTATTCCTCCAAAGAGAATGTTGATGAGATACCTCCTTCATTGGCCCAACCCTCTCCCATGACTCCACCTACCAACGGCCCTCTTCATCTCGAATGACCGAGCCTAGATACAATTCTTCTCCCTCCCCCAAAGGGTGTTTTCTGAAAATCTGCTTTCAATCCTCATGCACGTGCTGCCCAAAACTATAGTATTGTTGAAGATTTGGCCCAAGCACCATCCGCGATGTCAGCCCTCGAATTCCTTCAAAGTTTTCCTACACAATGGAAGGCACTGTTGAAATCTATTGGTGGAATCGACCCTACTGATACAAATTTAATAATTTTTTACTTGGAATATCACATTCCAAGGTTACCCCCTCAACTCGCATTCCAAATACAAGCTATTGTCTCCGACAAGAACATTTGTAGAACAGTTATTGATGAGGGTGCCTCGACGTGTGTCATGTCTATTACTTGCTGGAAAGCCATAGACTCTCCTCCCTTAATTGAATCCCACAACATGCTCAAAGCTTTCAATTGCTATGGTTTTAAGCCTTACAATGTCCTCCCTTCGTTGCCTATTATGTTAGAAGGAAAAATGGTCAACGTTGAAGTTGAGGTCTTTGACGCTCATCTTGATTACAACCTTCTATTTGGCCGTAGATGGATCGATTCCATGCATGCAGTTGTGTCCACTCTTTTCTATGTCATACATTTCCCATGTCAACGAAAAGTAATTACGGTCAGCAAATTGGCCTTCTTTAACTTCGATGCACGTACCAATAATGTACCTTTCATTGCAAAAACACCCCCCTGGATATGAGAATGTCGGTGTCGGTCTTCTTAAATATTCCTCTTTGATGGATACTTTCCCCATTCCACCGCTTGATGTTCCACATCTGTTATTCGCCTCGATCAATATGATTTCCACCTCTGTTCGAGAAACCCTTGCATCTTACGACCCGTTGATAGTACCCAACCCTGGTGATCATCTTAGTTATGGTGACCAAATGCCTTTGAGTCCGATCGAATCAACTTATCAAGCCATTCAATTGGCAACCCCTTCTACCCCCTCTCTTGTCGATTCATCTCTGGATCCATTCCAAGTCATTTTTCCCATAGACAAGATGATTATGTCTGTTATGTTCATGGAAGACACCCCTTGGGACAATGGACATCATCGTTCCATTCTCTTCCTGGAACAACACACCATTGAGAGTTACCAATGGATCTTGACTCCGTCAACCATTGTCGTCATTTCTACCATTCTCGAGTCTACACATGATATGTTTCACGAAGGGAACTTAAGTAATATATCACCCACGATCCCCCTTGACATATCCATTAAACCAAGAGTTGTAGAAAATGTGCATATCGGAGCTTAATGTTCCCATGACGAAGTTGTCACCTACAAGTCTCTTTTCAAAGAATTGTGTGATGTCTTCACATGGAGCTATGAAGAAATGTCAGGTATTGACCCCGACATTGTTGTACATGATATTAAGACATACCCGGGCATTAAACCCATTCGGCAACGACTTCATCCGATCCACCCACATAAAGCATCCCCCATCAAGATTTAAGTTGAGAAACTTCTTAAAGATGGATTTATTTACCCTGTGGCTCTAACTGACTGGGTTTCCAATCTTGTTCCGGTTAACAAGAAATAAGGTACAATCCGCGTGTGCGTTGATTATAGGGAAATTAATAAAGCTTGTCCTAAAGACGACTTTCCTACCCCCTTTGTTGACCAGATCATCGACGATTGTGCCGAAAGTGAAATCTTCTCTCTGATGGACAGTTTCTCTGGATATAATCAAATCAATATCATAACTGTAGACCAACACAAGACCGCTTTTATTTGTCCTTGGGGAACTTTCGCCTATCGGAAACTACCCTTCGGTTTAAAGAATGCCAGCACAACTTTTCAACGTGCTATGTCTTATGCCTTTCATGATATAAAGAACATTGTGCAACCATACCTCGATGACTTACCAACTCATTCCATGCGTCGTGTCGATCATCCAACACACCTCCGATCCATTTTCCTTCAATATCAGTTTTACCGTATACGCTTAAATCCACACAAATGTGTGTTTTGTGTAGAATCTGGTTGACTTCTGGGCTTTATTTTTTCACGTCAAGGGATCAGAGTAGATCCTTTGAAGGTTGAGGTGATTCTTAATCTCCCTCCTCCTTCCTCACTCCACCAGTTATAGAGTTTGCAAGGGAAGGAAAACTTTCTACGTTGTTTCATTCCAAACTACACTGAGTTAACCCTTGGATTTACTCGACTGCTTAAGAAAGGTTCTGAGTTTGTATGGGACACCACTGCCAACAAAGAGTTTGAAGCTTTGAAACTGACTTTAACCCGTACCCCACTATTTTTCCCACCCAATTACAGTCACGATTATTTCCTTTATCTCACAACCTTGGACTCTACCATTGCCATGGTTTTGGTCTAGGAGGATGAGTCTCATGACCAACATGTCATCTATTATTTGAGTCGGAGTCTCACAACTACCGAAACAAAGTATTTACATGTTGAAAAATTGGCCTTGGAAGCCGTCCAAGTTGTCCAACGTTTCCGACACTATATCCTTTTATGCAAGACCACTATGATTTCCAACTGCAACCCTATGCAACACATTCTTACACGCCAATTTCTAGCGGGGAAATACTCCAAATGGATCGTAATACTCTAGGATTTTGACTTAGACTTCGAACACGCGAAGTCCAAGAAATCCTTGGTGTTTGTCGAATTGATTTGTGACCTTCCTTGTTATGAGATGAAAAATGTAGCAGAGGATTCATTACCCGATGAGTCCCTCTTCCTGATCAGTTCTGACGACCTTTGGTATGGGGATATCATTATATATCTCCAAACTCATACTTTCCAGCCCGATTTGTCTAGCACTGACCACCATCAAATACATTACCAAGCCCATCAGTATATTATCCTCGGTGACACTCTTTATTGTTGTGGGGTTCACTCCGTTTTTTGACGATGTCTCACCTTTGACGAAGCTGAGAAAGCCTTGAATGAATGTCATTATGGAGCATGTGGTGGTCACATGTCTGGGTATGCTACTGCCCAAAAGATCCTACGAGTTGGATATTTTTGTCCCTATTTATTCAAAGATTGTATTATTGCCATCCAAAAATGTCATGTTTTCCAAACATACAACAACAAAATACTATCACACCCTGCTCCTCTACACCTCATAGTCTCCATTGGACCTTTTGCGAAATGGGGTATCGATTTCATGACATGTCACCCTCACTCAGCCGAGGGGCATGGATACATTATTGTAGCTGTAGATTATTTTACGAAATGGGCCGAGGCGATGTAGACATTTGACAATACGGGAAAGACTGCAACACTATTCATATTCAATCATATCATTGCTAGGTTTGGTGTTCCCCAAGCTATCATTACTGATCATGGTAGCCACTTTAGAATATTTATGATGTCTGAACTCACTAAAACGTTGGGTCTTCACCATGAAAACTCAACACCCTATTAACCACAGGCCAATGGATAGGTTGAAGCAATAAACAAAGTCCTCATTACCATGCTTTGACGAATGATAGGGATTCACAAAACTAGTTGGCACACGATGTTTTTTTCAGAATTATGGGCTTACCAGACATCTGTCAGGTCTTCTACCAAGTTTTCACCTTTCCAATCAGTTTATGGTATATAATCCATCCTATCAATTGAATGTGAGATACCATCTCTAAAGATCACCGTTGAACTTCTCTCAAACACTTATGCTAAAGAAGAACGTCTATTGTATCTTATGCAACTAGACGAAACTCGTCGTGATGCCACCCTGATTATAGAAAACCAGAAGAAACACGTCAAAGCTCAATATGACAAACATGTCAAACCAAGCGTGTTCTCTGAAGGAGATCTAGTCCTCCTTTATGAACAAGATCAGGATTTGTTAGGAGTCAGAAAATTTGAGGCTATTTGGCGAGGCCCTTATATCGTCAGATGTGTGTTGGATAAAGGAGCCTACAAGTTAATTGACGATGATGGTGTCCCTTTGAGTGAACCCAGAAATGGGCTTTACTTAAAGAAGTACTATGCTTAGGTCATCTGTGCATGAGTGCTTGTATTTTATTGTATCATACTCTTGTGTGTCATTTTAGTGTTCTTTTTCATTATTTGGTCTCTACCCTCGATCGCTTACCTTGCGTTATGCCTAGTTTCCAGATGTCGGAGTCTTCACTACCCCACATTGGCTTCGCTGATAGCGCTAGTCGTAGTACTTGGAACTTAGCTTCTCTTGCATGGGAAATTTACACACCTACAAACGAACTTATTAGTCTACGAGGTGTTTGCCTCGGTCGTGTGACCAATAATATCACAGAATATAGAGACGTCATCGAATTGTTAATTGATGTTATTTCACTTGGTATCCTCCACCTGAATATACAACTCGATTCACAGCTAGTAGTGCTACAGTTAAGTAATGTATATGCTATCCGAAGTCCTACTTTATTACGGGCATATTTACGAATTTGTCTCTTGGAACATTATTTTGATTACATCGAATATCAGCACATTCCTAGATGTCTAAATACATTGACTGATGCTTTAGCTAATTATGTGTTAGACAGGCATCTGAGACATTTATAAAACCAATCACACATCACATGTATTATACAAAACAAAATAACCCGGTACAAGCCATATATATGTATATAACGATCAAAATTTTTACAAAACGTTTATATCCAAAGACCAAAATCTCAAAATATGAATCTCATAGATTCTACAAGATAGTATCACGGATGATGCTCATGGTAACATACAACTTCTTAGGCTACCCTACAGAGTAGTCTACTAAGAGACTTAGACACGCCCATAGTATGGTGTTGATAACATCTTGGGATCTCCCCAATAGCAATGTCTGGGACATCCGTAGTCAGTCCCTCTAAGTTCTGTTCAACTGCCTCATAGTCTCCAACATCCCATCTTGCCACCGGAGCCACTTCTCCTCGTCTCTGAATGGGAAACGTTCCTATAGGTCGATACGGCCCCACATCTGTTTCATCAAAATAATTTTTTTGATTAGTCCTTGGATAGACATAAAAACATTTTATATAATAAAATTTGTAAAAAACATTAAAAAGAACAAAATGTGTACTCTTCACCTAAGTCACCCCACTGATCATCCTCATGCAAGATGTCTTATCGCTCTGTAAATTCCCAGAGGTTGTCAAAGAAGAAGGAATTTACTATAGGTAACTTTATCCAACCACTTTGAAACTAGAATCTATCCCTACCAGTTTCAGAGAGGGATCTCTTTGTATGATTTAGCTATGTTTTAACTTTAAGATATTAGGCTATTTAAATAAAATAAGATTGGAAAGGTTTGTTGTTGTTTTTGTTAAGTTGTATGAAAAGCATTTACACCTCTGTTGGGCTATGGGGTCTGTATTATAAATATAGAGGTCTAAACATAAATTAAAAAATTCTTTTCACAGGTCAAGATAATGCATTCATTGGATTGTTTAGCAATAAAATGATGAATAGAAAGAAAGATGAGAAAATCAATTAAAGTAAAGAAGCATTTAAGAATTTCTTCATTGTAATATCAGAAAGATAAACATTAATATCTTTCAAATATGGAAATAGGGTATACAAAGATAAATCTTGCAACGTGAGCTACTTTAAAAAATTAGATTAGAAAACAATATGACAATTGAGAGAGAAAAACATTTAACATAGAAAAGAATAACATCACCAATGAACAACACACGAGAATCTAGTGAAACGTCCCTTTGTATTACTGGAAGATCTCTTGATAAAATTACAGTCTTTCTAGCTTACAGGGCGTAAATATCAACCCTTGGTACTTCAAAGTTTGAAGTATTTATAACCAAAAATTACATACGATCCTGTCATTAAAGATCAGGACATGGAAATCTAAATTTAGTTAACTAACTCAACAAAATAAAAAAAATTAGGAACTGTTTGATGATGTGTTGAAATCTTCATGATGATTCTGGAGTAAACCGTTGGTGAGTCCTTTGCATGACCTCATCTGATCGAATAGATGACTAGGCTTAGACACCTCATCTCTTACTCGATCAGGTTGCATAACTCTTCCCATCGAAGGTTACTAGGAACGCCGACCTTGAGAAGTCTTCGGTATACTTCATCCATCTCTATATACTTGGAAAAAGTTGTCTTGATGATGAAAATGTACGGGATCTCATGATGTATGTTCATATCTGACTGGAAAGCCTCTAAGAAAGATCTGGTTGTGATACTTCCCTGTATATCCAAGAATTTAGAACTATCATTAGCCACGGTGGATAATTTATTTTTATAATCAGACAGTGTCATTAACTTGTCATTTATGACCCTTAAACCCGAGAGGCCTTTCTTCTGCAGAGCTTCAATTTTGCTGAAAAATCTTTGCACTCCTATGTCCATAGTTTGGACATTTTCCTCCAGCTGTAGCATCAATCCTCTTTTGGTCAGGACCCTCTTGACCTCGAGGATGGTTTCTCTCCTATCTTCAATTTTCAAATCCTCTAACTCTTTTCTCATTTTTGAATTAAGGAATTTAATGATCTCAGTGGCTTCTGTGGGAATCTCCCCCAACTCTCCTCTTATTTTCTCACTCGCCTGCTTGCTTCTTTACACCAGTTCATTTTTCTCGAACATGATTTGTATCATAGGCCATATTTCATTAATATATTTGGTGATGTCCATCCATACATGTTCCTTGACCTCAGCAAGTGTTTTGCCTGCCACTGTCTGTTTTTGAAGCTGTTGTAATTTCTGTCTGAGCTTGTTTGATATTTGTTTCTCCTTGGAGTAGCTGGTTTGATAAGAAGAATTGAGTTCTTGAAGGTTCTCAACCTCCTTTCTAAGTCTTCTAATTTTTGTCTCTTGCAAATTCATCTCTTCCATGGATTTTTCCAGTTCTACTGTCTTCTCTAGGGCTGTAAGTGGAGTTGTTGAGGGAATTTCTACTGAGGATGTTGTTCTTACTCCTATGAGTGGAACCACTCTTAATGGAATGAATTCCATAGGATTTGATTGTTCCTTCTCTTTCAATAACTTTTCCAGTACTGCCTCCATCTCTTTTAATTGTGCATTTTGCTCCATAATAAACCTGAGCATCTCATCATTTTCTGCTTCCGTCTCAGCTATCTCCTTTGCCTGTGCATCTTTTGTTGGTGGCAGTTTCAATTGTTTCCTCAGAGAGGCTATATCGAAATTTTTATTTTTAAGCATTTCCTCAACTGCTTTCACATTTGAGGGGTCATACCCAATCTTGAGGACCAATTCTTCCAATGTAATATTTTTTTTGTTATTTGCAAAGGATGATATCTTTTCTAATTTCAGTTGTGTATGGACATTACTCAGAGATTCCTGTAATTTGGTGGCTGCGGTAGAAGCATTTGCCAACGTGGAGAAAATCATTTCTCCAGTTTGTCTGTGCAGATCCATTTGATCGGCAGGATGCACATCCCTTGTATGAAACTCAAACATTGCCCTTTTATAGTCAGTGATTGCTTTCGGGTCTAGAACCTGTGCCTGTAGAAATTCCATGTGCATTCTACCCTTCTCTGTGTCGAATGAAGACAATAGTCTGTGCTGAGCTGTTGATGTCTGTTTCCAAAATTGAGCATCTGTACTGCTAGTCAGTGTCTGATTTTTCTTTTTGATCAGATCATATTTCTTTTTGATCAGATCATATTTCTCAAAAATACTAAATTTAGTCCTCCTTTGCTTGACTGGTTGACTGGTGGATCATTTGTGGGCTTCTTAGGCAAAAATGTAGAAATGGTCTGCTTGTTTCTTGAGATGAGGAGTGACCGGTCATCCTTCATAGTTGCAGTGGATTTGATTTATTTTAACCAGCCGTGTCAGGTGTGTAACTGGTTTTTGGCCTCTTGGTATGTAATTGGAAATCCTTGACCGAGACTTCAATGATAGGAGGTGAAGAATCCTTCCTGGGCCTTTTCTCCTTGGGAACCTGTGGTGTAGTCGTCTATGAGATGATGACCGAAGGGTCCTGCTATTCTATCTCGACCAAAGTGTTCGGTTCCCATTCTGTTTGATTCATGAACTTCTCTATCTCGGGCTTGGGTGCATGAACATATGGGGCATTTTTATTCTTAATCCTCATCTCAAAAATTGTCCCACGTGGATCATAGTTCCATATGAATCTAACAAAAAACTTCATCTCTTTTAACAGTCTATCTTCTTCTTCCCCAGTGCCTCGGCTATTGCAGATGAATGATCCTATTTGCCCTTTAATTATAAGTTGTTGTTTCTTTTTCATAGACACAAAATGTATGTCATCTGAGTTAATCATTTGTCTTATGTATTCCAGGGAAAATATCCTCATGGGTAAATACTTCAACAATTTATATGGAGCCAACTCGCATCCATATACTCTGATCTTTGTGTGATCTTGGTAAAGGTACCAGTCTCCAATTTTTTCAAGGTCTGAGAGATGTAAAATCCTATGAATCTCCTTATTTATTCTTGGTTTAGGTCTGCCACTGAGCATGCTCACCATTGGGTCGTAGACCTGCTTGATAAATTGTTTGAAGCTGAATTATGAAGAATTTTGTCATAGTAGTGAAGTCCAAGCTGTCACCGCCTGCGAGTTCCCGTCCTGGTCCATCTTCTGCACTGGACAGGAAAATCTGTCCGCCTGAAAGAAAGTGAACATGTAGGCCAGTATTTAGGAATACCGAAACATGACCTTTGTGGCGAAATTCAAAAATTGTTCATGAATATTGTTCGCTAGGAAAGTGTTGTAATCGAACTGCGTGGTGGGTTTTTCTTCTGTGGAGAAGATGGACAGAAAACCCAATATGGGTTCATCAACCCATTGGTCAGAAAAATAACCCAGTAGAGAATAGAGCGACGAAATGATTTGGTTTCCCTTTATTGAGAACAGGGAGGAAGGGTACGGGGGATTTGTCTTGGGGAGCTGAGCAGCCTGGGGAAGGAAAAGCTCAAAAATATGGGCTCTCTGGGAAAATGATAGTTTCTGGTATAACTCTATGATGACCACGATATTGAAAGGGGAGACAGATTCGGTTCTTGGGATCTGCATCATCTAGTCTATGGCCTCTGGTGTGATGAAAAACAAATTTTCTCTTGAGGAAGACACTACGACTCTTTGGGCAGGGAGATAATGAGCCTGGAACTTGAGGGTGAACTCAGGGAAATGGTGGACCTGGGGGAAAATATAGAGAGGAAGGTTGGACTCCCAGAGCCCAATTTCATCTCTTTCATCTAAGAAAACATCTTTAAGCCATGACTGCAAATATGCGAAGTCAAATTCGCACCTGGTGTATGCAATTAAATGATCTTTGTCGACTAGGGGGATCCTGTCAAGATCGATAGGAGGCGGGAGGAAAGGATTTTCTTCAACTTCTGTCCTCTTTGATTTTGGCACCATGTGAAAATACCTGCAATTCAAACAATCGTTAGTGGGGATGATGGTGGCTTTGGACAGTTGACTGAAATAGAGAGAAAATGAGGAAACTTTGCTCTGGTGTGACAAGAAGGGAAAATGGTAGTTTTGAGAAAACGGATACCCATTGGGCATGGGGGGATATATCGGTAGGCTAACAGATAGGTTAGCCTGTAATAAATTTCCAATGGGTCATTTGGAGTGTGAGATGGCAGGTGACAATGAATGACAAATACGACTGAGTGATATGGAGGGAGTTGATTGGGACTTGACCATGGTGAAGGGACTTGTAATGGGTGAACAGGGGGAATGGACTGACAGAGTAATGAGACGTGACCTCTAGGGGAACAAGTGGAGAATGATTTCATGGGGTGATGGGGGTATGTCAGAAAATGGTAAGCAGTGGGAGTCTGGACCAATGGATCTCTACCACAAAGAAGGGGGGCTGCCAGAGAAA
>SNQJ01S0017178.1:137643-151946 GCA_010110895.2 Picea sitchensis
TCGCGAACTTCACTATCTCGGGCTTGGGTGCATGAACATATGGGGCGTTTTTATTCTTAATCCTCATCTCAGAAATTGTCCCACATGGATCATAGTGCCATATGAAGCTAAAAAAAAACTTCATCTCTTTTAACAGTCTAACTTCTTCCTCCCCAGCATCTCGGCTATTGCAGATGAATGATCCTATTTTCCCTTTAATTCCAAGTTGTTATTTCTTTTTCAGAGACACAAAATGTATGTCATACGAGTTAATCATTTGTCTTATGTATTCCAGGGAAAATCTCCTCATGAGTAAATACTTGGGCAATTTATATGGAGCCAACTCTCATCCATATACTTTGATCTCTATGTGATCTTGGTAAAGGTACCAGTCTCTAGTTTTTGCAAGGTACGAGAGGTGTAAAATCCTCTGAATCTCCTCATTTATTCTCAGTTCAAGTTTGCAACTGAGCATGCTCACCACTGGGTGGTAGAATTACTCGATAAACTATTTGAAGCTGAATTCAAAAGAATTTCATCGGAGTAGCGAAGTCCAAGCTGTCACTGCCTGCGGCTTCCTGTCCTGTTCCATCTTCTGCATTGAAAAGAAAAGTATGTTCGCCTGAAAGAAAGTGAACATGTAGGCCAATATTGAGGAATACTGGAATATGCCCTCTGTGGTGAAATTTGAAATTTTTTCATGAATATTGTTTGCCAGGAAAGTGCTATAATTGAACTGCGTGGTGGGTTTTTCTTCTTTGGAGAAGATGGACAGAAAACCCAATATGGGTTCATCTACCCATTGGTCGAAAAAATAACCCAGTAGAGCACAGAACGACGAAATGATTTGGTTTCCCTTTACTGAGAACAGGGAGGAAGTGTACAGGGGATTTGTCTTGGGGAGATTAGCAGCCTGGGGAAGGAAAATCTCGAAAATATGGGCTCTCTGGAGAAATGATAGTTTCTGGTATAAATCTGTGATGACCTCGAGATTAAAAGGGGAGATGGATTTAGTTCTTGGGATCTGCATCATCTGGTCTATGGCCTCTAGTGTGATGAAAAACAAAGTTTCTCCTGAGGAAGACACTACGACTCTCTGGTCAGGGAGATAATGAGCCTGTCACTTGAGGGAAAACTTAGGGAAATGGTGGACTTGGGGGAAAATATACAGAGGAAGGTTGGACTCCCAGAGCCCAATTTCATCTCTCTTATCTAAGAAAACCTATTTAAGCCATGACTGCAAATCCACGAAGTCAAATTTTCACCTGGTGTCTGCAATTAAATGATCTTTGTCGGCCAGGGGGATCCTGTTGAGATCAACAGGAGGTGAGAGGAAAGATTTTCCTCAGCTTCTGTCCTCTTTGATTTTGGCACCATGTGAAAATACCCGCAAGTCAAACAATCGTTAGTGGGGATGACGGTGGCTTTGGACGGTTGTCTGAAATGGAGAGAAAATGGGGAAACTGTGCTCTGGTGTGATGGGAAAGATATTTTTTGGTGAGACGACACAGTAAGAAAATGGGAGAAAGAAGGGAAAACAATAATTTTGAGGAAACAGATACCCATTGGGTGTGGGGGGACAACTCAATAGGCTAACAGATAGGTTAGCCTCTAATAAATTTCCAATGGGTCATTTGGAGCGTGAGATGGAAAGTGACAATGAATGACAAATACAACTAAGTGACATGGAGGGAGTTGATTGGGACTTGGCCATGGTGAAGGGACTTGTAACGGGTGAACAGGGGGAATGGACTGGCAAAGTAATGAGACGTGACCTCTATGGGAACAAGTGGAGAATGATGTCATGGGGTGACGGGGGTATGTCAGAAAATGGTAAGCGGCGGGCGTTTGGACCAATGGATCTCTGCCATGTAGAGAAGGGGCCCCACCAGAGAAAGCACTACATTTCGGACCCCCCACCCCCATCGTTAAAGGCATACCGGTTGGGGGGGGTTCGAAAAAGATTATCAGTCGTCCATCGGTGCACCTATCGCTGGACCGTAGATCTAAGCGCGACGATTAACCAACATTCTGGAGCCCCCCCATTAAAATAAGAATGGTCGGGGGTGTCTAGAATTGACTCTTGACCGTGGATCTAAGTGCCAATGCCTCATCCGTTCAGATGTGCGCCTATGTTATACATGATTCTGGACCCCCCCCCCCTACTGTTAAAGGTAGAACGGTCGGGGGCCTTTGGAAAAAATTATCAACCATAGATTTGGTCACTCACACCTCAGCTGTTCATCTATGCTCTATCTTTAACCTATGAGAGAAAACTCATTTTTTCCTTTGAAAACTTAGGATAAGCATTTTAAGTGGGTTTGTCCAAGCTTTCCCTATTTTTATCACCATGGGGTTAGACATTCAACTTTCAAACCTCAAAGATATGGTTCAACATCGCTCATCATGCCTGTTTTATTGAGATAAAGAAAACTACCCTATGTTATAACCTAATCACCTATGACAATTAACCCAGATTAAACTATTGGACTAAGAAATTACTCTATCCTGGGGTTATTTGACCAAGATTAGGCAGTTTGGTCAAATTTATTCACTAGCTAACCTAAATCACTTGGCTAAGATTAAACAGTTTAGCCCATCTTATTCGTTACTCCTATCAACATCAATTTAAAGGACTTGGCCATGTTTAAAATTTATGAACCAAGTCACTTTTATTGCATGGGGCTTTATCCAATTTTTTCTATGCCCTCTTTTATTCTTTTTTCTTTCTTTTCTTTTTCTTTTTCTTTTCTTTTATTTTTCTTTTTCTTTTCTTTTTCTCAACTTATTTGCAGAATGGAAAATCATTTGACAAAAAAGACACCAGAGTGATAACATTTCATTCACTAGTTGATCCTATAAATTATAGGGTTATAACAGCGGCTCCACCTGGGGATGGTACTCTCCTTGTGAAGTGCCAGGAATCCTGCTCCCTGATGTTCTGAAAAAATTTCTTCACAGTAGCCTTTGTTGTTTGATTTGTTTTATTTTTGAAAATTTGATGATAATGCTCAGTGGCTTAGGGCCTTCTTTGCAGACTTCAACCATCTAATCAAAGTTATTCGCTCAAAAACTTGTAAGCGAAATGAAATGATTTGTACAATGGAAAGGTGAGACTGAAAGTCCCTACTGAGGAGGTGAATAGTGCTTCAGCATTTTTCCATTCACAGGTCCTCCTAGCAGATTGGTCCCATCACTATTGTTGAGAAGGAAGGCATTATTCCCTCTGAATGCATGAATTATCTAAGGTCCCTTCCATAAACTGTCGAATTTACCATGCTTCCCCTTATCTTCATTTCAGGCATCCCATCTCAGAACCAGGTCACCTAGCTCAAAGTCATCTTCTTTAGTTCTTTTATCAAAGATCCTTTTTATGCTCTCCTGGACAACCTAAGTTTTTTTGTACACTTCTTCTCTGGATTGTTGCAAATGGATCATCTGACTTATCCTTCTTTGGGAATCATTCGGCTCGACTTGCATCTCTTGCAGTAGTTTCATGATAGGAACCCCCAAGGAGATAGGAAAAACTGCTTCAGTTCCATAGACCAACTGATATGGAGACATACCAATTGACCTCTTGGTGGTTAGTCTATCAGCCCATAGTGCGAAAACTAGCTTGTTATGCCATGACTTTTTGTTTTCTTGCAACGTTTTCTTAATAATGTTCACCGGGTTTTTATTAGATGACTCCACCAACCCGTTTCCCTGAGGGTAATAGGCTGTGGAATGCCCCAAACCAATATGGTATTGGTTGCAAAAATATATGAGCTTCTTAGATCGAAAAGCATCTACATTGTCAGTTATAATATTTCTAGGACAACCAAAACGAGACAAGATATTATTTTCTAGAAATTTAATAATGACAGAATTAGTAGTTTGCCTTCTTGGTGCAACTTCGATCCATTTTGTAAAATAGTTCATAGCAGTGAGAATCCACCTGTGCTGGCCTGAAGAGGGAGGATGTATTTCTCCAATAAATTCTAATCCCCATTGTTGGAAAGGAGCTTCAACAAAGATTGGCTTTAGGGGCAAAGGAAGGAGTTTCCTTTTTCCCTCGAACACCTGACATTTATGACACAAAGCCACTTTCTGATGCACATCAACGAATAGTGTAGGCCAATAGAACCCAGCTCTGAGAATTTTATTATCTATGGTATTCCAGCTCAGGTGACCACCACAGTCTCCTGCATGAAAATCCTGCAATACTTTGTCATCTTCATCCTTTAACAGACAATTTAACAAAATACCTCTAGGATCCTTCCAATATAGATTACCTTCCATAATGAAAATTTTTAACGCTTTCAATTTCAAAAACCTAGCTTTAGTTTTGGTTAGACCAAGGGGAGCTTGTAAGTTATGCAAAACAAATATCAGGTCTGTGTACCATGGAGAGTTCAGAAAAACCTCTTTCACACTTGGAGTTGCTTGCTCTCCCTGTTCATCTATTGCAGCTAAGAAAATAATATCAAGAGTATGGAAATTGGATTCAGCCATTAACTTTGCTAGACCTTGACCTTTAATCAGTTTAGTAGGCTTAATCTCTATGGCATACTCCAGAATGATAGCAATCCATTTTCCTCTTCTTCCATCTGGATTGTCCTGGGTTAAAATGTCCTTGACTACTGCGTTCGGAACGTATGCAATGGTGTGGGAATGAAGAATATATACTCTAAAATCCTTTATGGATTTTACCAGGGAAAAATCCTATTTCTCCATTATTTTATAATTCAAAGAAGCATCTCTTAAAGATTTACTGAAAAAGGCTATGGGTTGTTCATACCCTTCGTTGTTTTTCTGTAGTAATACTGCTGCAATGGTATGTTCAGAAGCGAAAGAAAAAAGGTAAAAATCCTTGGTGAAGTCAGGACTGATCAAGACTGGAGCCTATGTGAGTGCATGTTTAACTTGTTCAAAATACTGCTTGGATTTAGAGTCGTATTTTATTTTTGTGTCCTTTTTTAACATGTTGGTGATGTTCCTGAGAAGCTCAGCTAGGTTAGGTATGAATCTTCTTAGAAAGTTTATTTTTCCAATGAAAGATTGTAATTCTTTAATATTCCTTGGGTGTTCCAGTTTTTGAATGGCTTCTATTCTGCTGGGATATATCTTAATACCATCCTTAGAGATTATGTGCCCCAACAGTTTACCTTCCTTTAATCCGAAAAGGATTTTCTTAGGATTCAGAGAAATTCCAAATTTCCTGCATTCCTCAAACACTCGTTTGAGATGTCTTAAGTGCTCATCATTAGATTGGGAATAAATAGTTACACCGTCCAAATAAATAACAACAAATTTTCCAAGTTCTTCCACAAAAGCGATGTCCATTGCTCTTTGGAAAGTGGCCCCAGCGTTCATCAACCCGAAATGCATTTTCATGTACATGAAGGTACCCCAAGGTGTTGTGAAGGTTATTTTCTCTTGGTCATCTGGGTGAACAAGAACCTGGTTATAGCTTGAGAAACCATCCAGTAAGAAGATTCGACTGGATCTAACAACCCTTTGTAATATGTGGTCCACTTTTGGCAATGGGTAGTTGTCTTTTAGGGAAACCTTGTTCAGGTTTCAGAAATCAATACAAAGCCTGATTTCCCCAGATTTCTTTCAGGTTGGGACCAGATTTGAAACCCATTTGGAAAATCGTAAGGGAACTATGATTTTAGCATCATACATCTTTGTAATTTCTTTTTCTATCAGGGGGAGTAACTTGGGGTTGATTCTCCTAAGTTTCTGTCTGAAAGGTTTTTGATCTTCTTTTATCGGGATCCTATGTTGTATGATGCTTGTGTCATAAGATTTTAAATCTTCATATCCCCAAGCAAACACGTCCTCATATTCCTTGAAAAGTTCAATGTATTTGAGTTTTTTCTTAGGAGGTAAGGATTTGGATAGTTTTACTATCCTGGGTTTCTCTTCTATCCCTATGTTAACGTCTTCAACCTCTTTCCTACTGGCTTCAATTTTAGGTTTTTTAGCTACATCATTAAAATCAAATAAGTCTTCTAATGGAACTAAACCCCTAGGAAAAACATTACTCTTTAAATGAAAAACATCAGACTCTATCTCATCTTCACCTAACTTTTCTAAATCTACTTTATTTACACTGTCATTTCAAAAAATAGATTTATCCACATTTTCATCATCATTTTCTAAGTCTATGTTTGTGCACTCGAAATCATTTTTACATTGTAGAAAATATTCAATTTGATCATCGTTCCCAAATACCTGCCAGTATCTGATGTTGTCTGGGATAGTAGGTCTGCATTTCACCTCCACCGTGTATGGGCGAGTGGAACAAAAAGGTATCTTACATGTAGCTGTTGATATAGCTAACCCATCTGCTAAAATATTCTGCCCCCTGGGAATCACCTGCAAATCAACTTCAGTGAAACATTTAAGGGCGTCTAAAACAACATTTTTATAATCTCTAAGCCTGGGATGTTTTTCTGCATACTCACCTTTAATTTGTTTGATAATTAATTCAGAATCGCCTCTTACGATGATTTGTTTGGCACCAACCTTCTTTAGTAGTTTTAGACTGAGCATCAAAGCTTCATACTATGTTATGTTGTTAGTGCATTGAAAATTCAGTTTGTAAGAATGGTTTTCTGAATAACTAGATTTGTGATTGTGCAACCAAACTCCTGATCTAGCTCCTTCTTTGCTTACAACTCCATCGAAGTCCATGCTCCAGAAATCTGCTGGCAATTCTTCTCTTATTATGAATTTCTTCCCTTTTGCCTCAGTGATTTCTTGGTCTTCGTTCAGGTCAAATGTATCTTCTTCCAGCTGAGAGATTTGTTCTCCCATATCGCCATCGTTATATAGGATAAAGGAATCTAGATAAGAGTGTGCAGAGTACAGAGGATAGTTATGTGGTTTTTCTTGGCTGCTGACCATATATTTCATCAGGGTCTCTCTGTACAGTCTTCTCTGTTGTCTGAATACTGGGATGGTGGCATATGACATATCCAACTGCAAAGTACATTTCAACTTAGATTCCCAAGACCTGGATAGAAACATACCATATTTTGGGGGAATGTCCGTGACCATAACATCCATAACCATGTGTTTTGCTGGAATCTGAACCAGGGTGATACATAAGTCCTTGATCAATCTGATACATCTGACTTTGCTAGAGTCAAAATAGTGTAAATCCTTGTAAGGTATGGGGACCTCGAGTCCCAATTTTTCCATTACTGCTTTAGGCATCAGGTTATGAGAAGCACGTGAATCTAACATAGCATTGTGCAGAATAAGGTCATGCATATTAAGGATGATGTAAAAAGGAGCGACAGTGCCAGTGTCATTCTGACCATCAACTTCAGGACCAAAAAGGAATTCAGGTTGATCATCAGTAATATTTACCGTGTACGAATGATTCGTTGATCTAACGGTTAAGGCCTTCATGCCTATATCAGGATCAATGCTCAACGCTTTGATCACCTGCAATCAGTAAGCATCCTTACTCATCAACTCGGAAAGGGGAATGGAAATTTTACTTTGGATAATTCCCGTTTGAGGATGAAAGGAGTAGGTGCTCTACTTTGGCTCAACAATTCTGATTTTTCCACCATAGTTTTATGGGAAGAAATACTTGTTCAGTTGGTTGATGAAACCTCAATCTGCATTGATCTTTGTAAAATGGTAGGGTTTCTTTTTTCTATATCTTTAGCATTACCTTTCTCAGGGATATTCTTGGTAGAAGGCTCAGGGGATTTCTTGGTTTCGACTATTTTCTTCGTTTTGGTTACCTTTTTTGGGGAATTTCCATCTGTCTTTTTACTTCGTAGATTGTACTGCATGTGTACCTCCATAATGGCATTTTCAAATGCCTACTGTTTGGTTTCTTTGGCATCCTCACTCACCTTTGTTTGCAAAAGAAAGAAAAGTTCTTTCTCTTCCTGAGTAAGAAAAATGGCTTCATTATCGTGAATGCCCATGAGGTTTATGTGTGTGTATTCTAATTCTTCAATTACCACCTCACTCTCATCGACATAATTTTCTTCTAGGGGTGGTCTGATTTGTTGATCAGGACTCCTCTGTTCTCTTTGATCCCTGGGATCTCTCTGTCTGATTTGAGGAGGATTTCTTCAGAAGTTAAGATTCTGAATTTGTGGAGCAGGTTGGTTTTCTCTAGGAGGATTTCTTTCAGTTACAGTAAGTCTCTCCATCATCCTCTCCACTGCTCTAGCTAAGGAGTCTAGTTTGGCATCAGAATAAGATGTGGATGGATCCTCTTTAATTGTGACTCTCCTTTCTGTCCTCTGCCATGCCATTTTATCCAAAAGGTTGGCATCTACACTTATTGCGCTTTTCTGCATGTCCTCCAGGGTGGTGGAGTTTCTTTCCCTTAATTGATTCGACATATCAGCGTTGAAACCATTAGGGAATTTTATCAGTGCCAAACCTTGTGGGGGTTTAATATCAGTTGGAATCACATTGTACAAATTGTTGAAATGGGTGCAATAGTCTTGTACTACCTCTCCTTGATTCCTTCTGATGTTTTCGTATTCTAACAAGATCTGGAGAGGGTTTTTCTTTACCTCCCATCTTTCTAGAAAACTTCTTTGAAACAAAGTAAGGACAACCATTGAAGCAACACATAAGCCTTTATACCATTTCTTAATGTCCCCAGTCAGACTCTGTGCAAAAAGTCTCACTTGAACGTCAGCTTCATCCACTTCTTTCAAGTCAAAATAGTCATTCATTTTATCAACGTGTTGTTGTGCGTTCAAGGGCCCTATACCATCGAACTATGGGAGTCGCGTTTGATAGTCCTACGGAATGTCGTGTAAAGGTGCAACCAACACCAAGGGATCATATCTGGCTACCATGATAGGTGGAGGGGGTGGGACAACAACCTGAATGATAGGTGGGGCAGTGGCAGAAAATGAGGAGGATGAGGGGCTAGCTAGCACAGACTGAGCGGTTTGGGGTTTTGTAGTGGGAGATAGTACTTCAGGGGTCCGGGGTTGTAGGACGACTAGATCTAAAATAGTTTCAGTCACAAATCTATCAGATTTCGTTCTAAACAGGCTTTGTTCAAAGATTGTGTCGAAGTCAAGATCTTGAAGGGCAAGAAGTTCCTCCAGAAGAGAAATGGACCTGTGAAGGGAACTATGACTCCCTGGACCTTCTGCAATGGTTTTCTTTTTGAGTAATTGTTCTAGATTATCAGTTGCTATCGCAGGTTCTGGGTCTGGGTGGGATCGAGTATAAGCTCTTTTAGGAGCCAATTTTTTTTATTTTATATATTTTTATTTTTTATGAATCTGAAATTACTATGTAAAAGCATTTAACAACCTCTGAACATCATTTCTTTCTCAGATTTATAATTTTTTCAGAAACAAAATTTTTTTCTAGGGAAAAAGAAAATGTGGGGTTGAATGTTTTTTCAGTTCCCCGGTATGGTTGCCACAATGTTATCGCTCTGTAAATTCCCAGAGGTTTTCAGAGAAGAAGAAATTTACTAGAGATAACTTTATCCAACCACTTCGAAATTGGAATCTAGCCCTACCAGTTTCAGAGAGGGATCTCTCTGTATGATTTAGCTATGTTTTAACTTTAAGATATTAGGCTAGTTAAATAAAATAATATTCGAAAGGTTTGTTTTTGTTTTTGTTAAGTTGGCTGAAAAGAGTTTACGCCTACGTTAGGCTATGGGGTCCGTATTATAAAGATAGAGGTCTAAACAGAAATTAAAAGATTCTTTTCACAGGGAAAGATAATGCATTCATTGGATTCTTTAGCAATAAAATGACGAATAGCAGGAAAGATGAGAAAATCAATTAAAGTAAAGAAGCATTTAAGAATTTCTTCACTGTAATATCAGAAATATAAACATTAAGATCTTTCAAAGCCGGAAACAATGTATACAAAGATAAATCCTACAACGTGCGCTACTTTAAAATATTAGGTTAGAAAACAATATGAAAACTGAGAGAGAAAAACATTTAACATAGAAAAGAATAACATCACCAATGAACAACACGCGAGAATCCTACGAAACGTCCCTTTTTATTACTGGAAGATCTCTTGATAAAAATTGCAGTCTTTCTATCTTACAGGGCGTAAAGATCAACCCTTGGTACTTCAAAGTTTGAAGTATTTATAACAAAAAATTACATACGATCTTGTCATTAAAGATCAGGACGTGGAAATCTAAATTTAGCTAACTAACTCAACAGAATACAAAAATTTAGGAACTGTTTGATGATGTGTTGAAATCTTCATGCTAATTCTGGGGTAAATCGTTGGTGAGTCCTCTACACGAACTCATCTGATGGAATAGCTGACTGGGCTTGGACACCTCATCTCCTACTCGATCAGGTTGCATAACTCTTCCCATCGAAGGTTACTAGGAACACTGACCTTAAGAAGTCTTCGGTATACTTCATCCATCTTTGTATACTTGGAAAAAGTTGGCTTGATGATGAAAATGTACGGGATTTCTTGCTGTATGTTGATATCTGACTGGAAATCCTCTAAGAATTCTCTGCCTATGATACTTCCCTATATTCCTGAGAATTTAGAACTATCCTTAGCCACAGTGGCTAATTTATTTTTATAATCAGACAATTTCATTAACTTGTCATTTATGACCCTTAAACCCGGGTTGCCCTTCTTCTACAAAGCTTCAATTTTGCTGAAAAATCTTTGCACTCCTATGTCCATAGTCTGGAATTTTTCCTCCAACTGTAGCATCAATCCTCTTTTGGTCAAGACCCTCTTGACCTCGAGGATGGTTTATGTCCTATCTTCAATTTTCAAATACTCTAACTCTTCTCTCGTTTTTTAATTAAGGAATTTAATGATCTCAGTGGCTTTTGCGGGCATCTCTCCCAACTCTCCTCTTATTTTCTCAATTGCCTGCTTGCTTCTTTGCACTAGTTCATTCTTCTCGAACAAGATTTGTATCATAGGCCATATTTCATTAATAGATTTGGTGATGTCCATCCAGACATGTTCCTTGACCTTAGTAAGTGTTTTTCCTGCCACTATCTTCTTTTGAAGCTGTTGTAATTCCTGTATGATCTTGTCTGATATTTGTTTCTCCTTGGAGTAACTGGTTTGATAAGAAGACTTTAGTTCTTGAAAGTTCTCAACCTCCTTTCTAAGTCTGCTAATCTCTGTGTCTTGCAAATTTATCTCTTCCATGGATTTTTCCAGTTCTACTGTCTTCTCCAGGGCAGTCAGTGGAGTTGCTGAGGGAATTTCTGCTGAGGATATTGTGCTTACTCCTGTGAGTGGAACTGCGCTTAATGGAATGACTTCCATAGGCTTTGATTGTTCCTTCTATTTCAATAAATTTTCTAGTTCTGCCTCCATCTCTTTTAACTGTGCATTTTGTTCCATAATCAACCTGAGCATATCATCCTTTTCCCCTTCTGTCTCAGCTATCTCCTTTCCATGTGCATCTTTTGTTGGTGGCAGTTTCAATTGTTTCCACAGAGAGGCTATATCGACATTTTTCTTTTTAAGCATTTCCTCAACTGCTTTCACATTTGAGAGGTCATACCCGATCTTGAGGACCAATTCTTCCAACGTCTTAATTATGTTGTCCTTTGCAAAGGATGATATCTTTTCTAATTCGAGCTATGTTTGGACATTACTTAGAGATGCCTGTAATTTGGTGGTTGCAGTAGAAGCATTTGCCAACGTGGAGAAAATCATTTCCCCAACTTCCCTATGCAGATCCATTTGATCAGCAGGATGCACATCCCTTGTATGAAACTCAAACATTTCCCTTTTGTAGTTAGTGATTTCTTTAGGGTCTGGCACTTGTGCCTGCAGAAATTCCATGTGCATTCTACCCTTTTCTGTGTTGAATGCAGACAACAGTCTATGTTGAGATGTTGATGTTTGTTTCCAAAATTGAGCATATGTATTGCTGGTCAGTGTCTAATTTTTCTTTTTGATCAAATCATATTTCTCAAAAATACTCAATTTTGGTCCTCCTTTGCTCAGCTAGTTGACTGGTGGAGTATTTGTGGGATTCTTAGGAAAAAATGTAGAAATAATCTACTTCTTGCTTGAGATGAGGAGTGACTGGTCATCCTTCATAGTTGCAGTGGATTTGATTTCTTTTTCACCAGTCGTGTCAGGTGTGTAACTAGTTTTTGGCCTCTTGGTATGTAATTGGAAATCCTCGGCCAAGACTTCAGTGACAGGAGGTGAAGAATCCTTCCTGGGGATTTTCTCCTTGGGAACCTATGGTGTAGTCATCTGTGAGAAGTTGACTGAAGGGTCCTGTTGTTCTATCTCGACCAAAGTGTTCGGTTCCCATTCTATTTGATTCATGAACTTTTCTATCTCGGGCTTGGGTGCATGAACATATGGGGCATTTTTATTCTTAATCCTCATCTCAGAAATTGTCTCACATGGATCATAGTGCCATATGAAGCTAACAAAAAACTTCATCTCTTTTAACAGTCTATTTTCTTCCTCGCCAACACCTCAGCTATTGCAGATGAATGATCCTATTTTCACTTTAATTCGAAGTTGTTGTTTCTTTTTCAGAGACACAAAATGTATGCCATTTGAGTTAATCATTTGTCTTATGTATTCAAGGGCAAATATCCTCACGGGTAAATACTTGGGCAATTTATATGGAGCCAAATTGCATCCATATACTCTGATCTCTGTGTGATCTTGGTAAAGGTACTAGTCTCCAGTTTTTGTAACATCTGAGAGGTGTAAAATCCTTTGAATCTCCTCATTTATTCTCGGTTTAGGTCTTCCACTGAGCATGCTCACCACTGGATGGTAGAACTGCTCGATAAACTATTTGAAGCTAAATTCTGAAGAATTTTTTCGTAGTAGCGAAGTCCAAGCTGTCACCGCCTGCGGCTTCCCATCCTGGTCCATCTTCTGCATTGGAAAGGAAAATATGTCTCCCTAAAAGAAAGTGAACATGTAGGCCAGTATTAACGAATACCAAAACATGCCCTCTATGGCAAAATTCGAAAATTGTTCATGAATATTGTTCGCCAGGAAAGTGTTGTAATCGAACTGCGTGGTGGGTTTTTCTTCTATGGAGAATATGGACAAAAAACCCAATATGGGTTCATTTACCCATTGGTCAAAAAATAACCCAGTAGATCACAGAGCGACGAAATGATTTGGTTTCCCTTTATTGAGAATAGGGAGGAAGGGTACGGGGGATTTGTCTTGGGGAGCTGAGCAACCTGGGGAAGGAAAAGCTCAAAAATCTGGGCTCTCTGGGGAAATGATAGTTTCTGGTATAACTCTGTGATGACCTTGAGATTGAAAGGGGAGATGGATTTGGTTTTTGGGATATGCATCATCTGGTCTATGGCCTCTGGTGTGATGAAAAAAAAAGTTTCTCCTGAGGAAGACACTACGACTCTTTGGTCAGGGAGATAATGAACCTGGAACTTGAGGGTGAAATCAGGGAAATGGTGGACCTAGGGGAAAACATACAGAGGAAGGTTGGACTCCTAGAGCCCAATTTCATCGCTCTGATCTAAGAAAACCTCTTTAAGACATGACTGTAAATCCATGAAGTCAAATTTGGACCTGGTGTCTGCAATTAAATGATCTTTGTCAGCCAGGGGGATCCTGTCGAGATTGACAGGAGGCGGGAGGAAAGGATTTTCCTCAACTTATGTCCTCTTTGATTTTGGCGCCATGTGAAATTACCTGCAATTCAAACAATCGTTAGTGAGGATGACAGTGGCTTTGGATGGTTGACTTAAATGGAGAGAAAATGGGGAAACTGTGCTCTAGTGCTACGGGAAAGATATTTTTTGGTCAGACGACATAGTAAAAAAATGGGAGAAATAAGGTAAAACGATAGTTTTGAGAAAATGGATACCCGTTGGGCGCGGGGGGACAGATCAAGAGGCTAACGGATAGGTTAGCCTGTATTAAATTGCAAACGGGTCATTTGGAGCGTGAGATGGCAGGTGACAATGAATGACAAATACGACTGAGTGACGTGGAGGGAGTTGATTGGGACTTGACCATGGTGAAGGGACTTGTAATGGGTGAACAGGGGGAATGGAATGATAGAGTAATGAGACGGGACCTCTAGGGGAACAGGTGGAGAATGATTTCATGGGGTGATGGGGGTATGTCATAAAATGGTAAGCGGTGGGAGTCTGGACCAATGGATCTCTGCCATGTAGAGAAGGGGGCCCGCTAGAGAAAACACTACATTCTGAAACCCCCCCCCCCATTGTTAAAGGAAGAACAGTCAGGGGGGTTCGAAAAATATCATCAGTCGTCCATCGGTGCACCTGCCGCTAGACCATAGATCTGAGCGCGACGTTTAACCAACATTTTGGACCCCCCCCACCATT